>BRDA01001688.1:236-17925 GCA_036984385.1 Crenuchus spilurus | reverse complement strand
AAACGACAGATAAATTTACGGAACGAGAACCTCACTAGAAACAACCAGTTGGTGAGGACTCCTCCCATTGTCACCAGAACTTAACACCTGACCACCTCAGATTTGAGAAATCTCTACCAAAACATTGGAAAAGATCGGACTGCTCGTAGTTGTTGAGAAAAAGACTCCAGGAGTCTTTAGAGGAAACAAACACGGTACTTTGTAAAGGTGTTTGCATAACACTGTACGTCTGAAACTATCTAGGGACAAGAAATTTATTTTATACCACGGGTGAGTGTGGACTAACAGATTGAGGAAAATGATCCAATATGACATATTTGTGAGAGGCAAAAGTATGTGAACCTCTAGGATTAGCAGTTAATTTGAAGGTGAAATTAGAGTCATATGCTTTCAATCAATGGATGACAATCAGGTGTGAGTGGGCACCATATTTTATTTAAAGAACAGGGATCTATCAAAGTCTGCATGTCACAATACGTTTGTGGAAATGTTTCATGGCACAAACAAAGGAGATTTCTGAGGACCTCAGAAAAAGAGTTGTTGATGCTCGTCAGGCTAGAAAAGGTTACAAAACCATCTCTAAAGAGTTTAGACTCCACCAGTCCACAATTCAAGACCACTGTTACCCTCCTCAGGAGTGGTTGACCAACAAAGATCACTCCAAGAGCAAGGCATTTAAATAGACAGCAAAGTCACAAAGGACCCCAGAGTAAAGTCTAAGCAACTGAAGGCCTCTCTCACATTGGTTAATGTTGATGTTCATGAGTCCACCATCAGGTGAACACTGAACAACAATGGTGTGCATGGCAGGGTTACAAGGAGAATGTCCCTGCTCTCCAAAAAGAACATTGCTGTTTGTTTGCAGCTTGCTAAATATCACATTGACAAAAAGACTATTGGAAGAATGTTTTTTGAATGGATGAGACCAAAATAGAACTCTTTGGTTTAAATGAAAAGTGTTATGTTTGGAGAAAAGAAAACACTGTATTCCAGCATAAGAACCTTATCGCATCTGTGAAACATGGTGGTTGTAGTATCATGGTTTAGGGGTGTTTTGCTGCATCTGGGCCAGGACGGCTTGTCATCATTGATAAAACAATGAATTCAGAATTATACAAGAGAATTCTAGAGGAAAATGTTAGGACATCTGTCCATGAACTGAATCTCAAGACAAGTTGAGTCATGCAACAAGACAATGACCCTAAACACACAAGCGTTCTACCAAAGAACAGTTAAAGAACAGTTACCAGAAACATTTAGTTGCAGTTATTACTGCAAAGGGGGGTCACACCAAAAACTGAAAACCAAGGTTCACATACTTGTATCACTCACAAATATGTCATATTGGATAATTTTCCTCAATAAATAAATGTTTTTTTTTTTTTTGTCTCATTTGTTTAACTGGTTTCTCTTTATTTACTTTTAGGACTTGTGTGAAAATCTGATGATGTTTTAGGTCATATTTATGCAGAAATAAAGAAAATTCAAAAGGGTTTACAAATTTTCAAGCACCACTATATATTGTATGGATGTATTGTGTATAGACATTGACAGTCTGACACTGGCCTCCAAAGGTACTGGCACTCGTATTAAAAACAAGAAAGATTATTTTTAAAAAACATCCTAACACTGTAAGAGAGAAATCTAAACCTTTCTTTGAGGAAACATTATTCACAGAAAGACTAAATATATAGATTTTCAGTAAAAAAATGTGTCAATCGCTCAGAAGAGGAGAGCGGTAGATTCACAAGCAAACATATGAAGTGTGTAATTTTAAGCTACTACATATCCTTGTTACTGTATGAGTATGTGCACTGTGAGCTATAACAACACCGCTAGTGTACTCTTATCTGCAGCATTTGCAATTCCTGCAATCTTCATTATTTTCTCTCTTATTTGTTTGTTTGCTTGTTTGCTTGCTTGTTTGTTTATTTGGGTCAAGAAACACTATCTAGACACCCCTTAAGGCTGTATAATTTCCATAGAAAAGCACTGTCTGTCAGTAGAATGGGACACTAACCCAACTGACCAAACAGCTACAAGAGGATTATAAAAACCCAGCATTGGACTCTGGCATGATAGACCTCCCTCTAGTACCTTTAAGATGAGTTGTACTGATGTTTGTGATCTAAAACAAATCAACCAATACCAGCATCTAACCTCATTAAGACTAGTGTGGCTGAATCCAATCAGCTCCTGACAGCAATGTTCCAACATCAAGTGTAAAGCTGTAAAGAGTAAAAGCTGTTTCTGCAGTACTCTGTATTAAAACCCATAATTTGTGAATTTGATTCTAGAATACATTCCACCACCAAGATTAGGATTTTATGCTGTAGCTGTGAACATATCCTGTAGTCTGATATAATAACAAACATTCACAACAGTAACTTCTCTTCTATTGTAATATATTGAGCATTTCTAGGAATGAACATGCCCAATTGCCCTGCCTTAAGTGGTATCAGTCTCGCATGTAAAGTGTGAGGCGTTGTGGGAGCAGAGGTGGCTGTCATGATCTACTAGCTCTTGGTGCAAATGCACAGTGAGTCAGAATAGAGAAAGCGCCCTAAGCTTGAGCCTGTTCATTACAGTCTAATTAATCCACTCCAGGCTGCTGCGTATGCGGATGCTGATAACAAGGGATCGTGTGCGGCTGTTCGCACTTTTTTTTTTCTTTTTTATCTTCCATGTTCTGCATGGCTTGAGGGGACGAGCTGCTGTATTACTCCAGCATCCAGCAACACATCATTACAGTCAATCTACACAGCGTCACATGTGAAGGTCATAATGACCTAGATGCAAGATATGTACGCAAACATGCAAGCTGTGATATCTAATCTCAGTGTTGATTGATGTGACTAAAATATTGAGCGCCATTAATTACAGCAGCAGGCCTCTGTGCCAAATCTATCTTTATAGAAAGTGCTAAGTCATGCTCAGAATCTTGCGTTGCTTATCACTTCAGTTTAGAGCAGACCAATGCCCACTTATGACCATACAAAGGGTCCAGATGCTTCAAGTGAGGGCACAGATTGCTCATCTCAGCTGAAATGATGACCAGAAAATGATGTAAACTGTAGTGTTAAACATACATATGCTGCCAGTGTAGTTTGAAACAGTAATGTCAAATGAACTCTCCATGAGCTACTCCATTTGTATTTAAAGTAAACACATGCAATGTAAAATGTTTGTAGATTTTATGGTGTAAAAAAATGCCAAATCTTGAGAATAAAAGACATCATACATATACAAATAATTTAACATTTTTTTACATTTTTGTAAAATCCATCCATCCATCCATCCATTATCAACCGCTTTATCCGGGGCCGGGTCGCGGAGGTAGCAGTCTAAGCAGGGAAACCCAAACCTCCCTCTCCCCAGACACCTCAGCCAGCTCCTCGGGTGGAACACCGAGACGTTCCCAGGCCAGTCAAGAGACATTTTTGTAAAATGTATGCAGTAAAGTACTGAATCAAAGTTCAAATCTTAAAATCTGCAGTACTAATATCGTTTTACTGCAGTAGCAAGGGGCAGCTTGGTGGTTAGCATGTTCATCCCTATCTGGGTGGAGTATACATGTCCTCCCAATGTCTGTAAGATTTTCCTCCGAATTCTCCAGTTGCCTCCCATAATGGCGCAGAACGCAAGACGTACTATAGTTATTACAGAAAAATTCTGACAGTCACATTTTTACTGTAAGTACTATGATGTTTTTATAGTGTAGTAGTGTACTGTAAACAGTTCTTGAACATAAAATGTATGAAATGTGCCTAAAAAAGCCTTCTGTAATGTCTTATACACTGCCATTGTATATTTTGTGGTGACGCTCTCACAACCACAGCTGCCATTTTACAATAAATTTTACAGACATTTTTTTCATTGTGTACCAATGTTGTGCATAGGACTAGATATGACACAATTACCTCAAATATAGTCAGCTAACTAAGATATTTCTGTATACAAAGATGATTCTCTTGTTTTGTACTGGAGCTACAAAGCAAGGAACGCAAGCTTATTTCCCACCATGCAAACTGCATAGCAATCATTTATTCCCCATTCATTTTCAATGAGAGGTAGGCAGAAAGGGTAAAGCAATGCATGTGGAGTGGTGCAGCATGTGAGCTCAACCCCAGCAAACCATCATGCAAATGCCTGAGAGGAGCACAATGGTCAATTTTAACTTTTGTGGATATAATGTGAGCATCACATTTCCATCATCCAATGAAATTGTAAATTTTTTGAGGATTGCCACATCCTTGCAGCTTCACCTGCAGAGCGTCATAGCATTTTATAGTTATGTTGTGTTGTTTTCATGATTTCTATGATTATATTTTCAATGATGAACTAGCATTAGTTGTACTAGCATCACAATCACTATGACTGTTGCATGAAAAGCTACACTGAGTGTTTTAAACTTCCATACAGGAAGTAAAGACAGACAAACAAACTGTGTGGGGGGGAATGTGTTTTCTGTGTGAAAAACCCTTAATATGTAATACATGTAGTGTGTATTCTGCCATCATATGGCACCATTATCTATTAACACTCCATTGTATTGTTAGGGATTTTCCATCAAATTTGTATGTACAGTACATTTTAAGGGTTTTTTTTGTACAGCAACTACATTAAATATGTTCAAAATGCTAATATTTGAAAAAGAATACTATTAAAGGACTGTAAATGATTATTTATTTGAACTCAAGGGCAAAACAAGCAGACCCCTCCCTTCAGTGCTCCTTCAGAAGCTCCATGACAACATTGGGCTTGTATGGCAAGTAATTAGCTTTAGCATGGTTAGCGTTAGTTAGCTTGTTTGTTAGTCACCTGTTACAAGCAATTGCTGTTGCTTATCAAACCAGTTGTGTTTATCTACACAAACATTCTCAAACAGGACAAATCTGTACTGAATTATTTCTGTGAAACAGCAAAAAAGTTAAAAGTTCCCCACCTATCCAGCAGGAATAGAGTAACATCTTTATTACCTTTTGTGATTTTCAGAATTTGGGAGTCTCTCCACCATCCAAACTGCTCACTACTATTTACACAGGTTTTTACCTCTGACCCACCCCTTCATGGGAGTACCAATGCCCCCTGTTGCTGATTGGCTGGAATAGTGTTCTGTTTCTTGGTCCAAGCTACTTTGTTACCTATTTACAGACCCAAGGCTGAGTACCTCAGCTAGCAAACTGTGAGCGAACATTCATTGGATCTTAGAAAAAAGTGTATTGGATTGATATCTGGTACAGCACCTTTAAATTAACAAATATGTTTAATGGTCTGTAACATAATATATGATTACCAATTTCGTACTGAGCACAAAAAAATGATGTAGGATCATCTTGCAAATCATATTTGTATCACAAGAGGGCACACAACAACATCAGACATACTGTGTGCTCAGTTCTATTTGTTTCATTTAAAAATGAAGGTTTTAATGCTTATTTCAAAAATATATGGTGTGTTGTTAATTTGAATCAAAATCTTTCATTGGCAGCTCAAAATATGCTGAAATTTGAGGGCTGGCAGATTGAAGACTGCCACCTTTCATATGTCTCTTTACTTTTGTATGTGTCTTTTAAAACAACTCAGTCATAAATGTGAATGTATATGTTGGACCCACCAGTGACTACAGGCTAATTAAGAGGCTAAAATAGACAACATGACTGCACCTACTGTTTCATGGTTTATTGGTGTTATCCGCAGGTTTATGTGCAGGCTTGTGTTCATGCCGAGCAAAAGCATGCCTTTTCAATAATAGGCCAGCTGATTAAATAAGTAGAATAATGCATGCGTCTGCTTGTTTGAAAAGAAAGGCTACAGCCATACAGTCCCTTTGTGGATAAAGCTGGACACGCCTGCTGTAAAATAGCTTCAAACATAAATGCTAAAAAAGAACAGCGATTGCTCAAAAAACAATAGACTTACCTACATTTCTTTAGAGAAATCAGACAGGTAAGGCAAATTATGGACTTTTAACTGTCAATAAAATGTGACAGTTAAATAAGTTCTTTTGTAGTTATTACTTTGTGGCCAGGATTTGTATTACCATTACAATCAACCCCACTAACTGTTACAACCCACTGCTAGTGGGGTAGATTGTAGTAATGGAGCTCTTTGTTTTTAACATCCGCTTTCTCATTTAAGCTAGTGAACAATTACATTTTTCCACAGTGGATTTTTTTTCTTTAGATTCCACCATATACCATACTGTGTAGGAAACATCTCTCAAAGATAACTTTTTCTCTAGTTTTTGTACATTTAAGAGGAGATTTTAATGAGTGAGTATATTGGAGATATTATAGACATGCTAATCCATGATAGTTTGGCATGTCGTACTGGGTTTTATATTTATATATGTATAGTTTAGTTTCATACATGTTGGTCTTGTTGGCTAAAATGAAAAAAGGAAAACAAATGTGTGGTGTTCAAAAGTCACTTGTCATAATAATTAATTTGATAAGTAAGTTTTATATTCTATATTATATCTTTTGTAATGAAGATTTGATAAAGTAGGATTTATTTGTTTACAGTCATTTTGTCCTTTTTCCCTACTTGGGAAAGTTTATAACGTTTATAAAGTTTATTTTTCAAATGATTTCTAAGGCATTCTGTATAGTAATTTAATTATAACTTGACAACTTTACTTTCTGAGTCATTTCCATATCAACCACAGTTCTGCATCTAAAACCCCTTTATTTTACCATCTTCATACCTTCCTACTAATCATCTGAAAGCTGCTATATTTTATAGAGCAAAGATTAGTATGTATATATATATATATATATATATATATATATATATATATATATATATATATATATATATATATATATGCAGCATAGATTATTTTATTTAATTGAAAACAAAGATTCCAAACCTTTGAACAGAGACGTGAAACTTTTGAATAGTAGTGCATATCTTGGCTGATTGACTCTACAGTGTAAGGGCTAAACTGTAGAACTTAGATGTATATATTTTCTTGCCATCTTCTTCCTTAGTCATTTTATGGTTATTTTACAGTAAATGACACTGGATTACTTGGAGTTGTAGACCTCAGTCATTATCTTCATATTTTACCATGGCCTTTTCATTTCAGAGACTTAATCACATATTTGTTATCTTGGCAGCATCTTTGTGTGAGCGCTGCTCTGCTCTGGGATTCGGATTCGGCTCTTTGACTTTCATGTCGTCTCAGTGAAGCAGCGGCTGTGTCGGGATGTTCCTCGACAGGCCTGCGCTGGTGGATTCATCCCTGTTGACAGGTGTTTGATTGTGGGCTATGATGAGAGACGGCTCTGGCTTGACAGTGGCACCGCTCCCTGAGCTGACAATCTGAATTAGGTGAGTCCGGTGCCTCCAAGCCCTGAGCAAGCACCGGCCGTGCATACACGCATACACACACGTACACACACTTCAGAGTCACTTCCTAAGCTCTCAAACTCCCGTCACAACTAGCCGCTAGACTCGCTGATGCAACGAGAGGGCTAGGGACCTTATCGCTCGGCGAGGCTGCCACTGTCACACATACACACACTGCAGTAATGGAAGACTGAGATAAGTTTCATAGTTGACATTACTGGCTTGCTGTGGCCTCACTCTGTTGTATGCTCACTGCATAATAAATATCCAGAATCTTGTGGCTAGTTTTTGAATGTTCTATTTTAGGATTTAGGATGAAAAATGAGCACATGCTTAGTGTAAGAATTTGGTTTATTCTAATTATTAATCAAATCTACACATCTGTTTTAGATTAAATCTAATCAATCAGTTGTAATGGTGCCTATCATTTTTAGGAGTGCTAAAAAGAAGCTAACAACACCTGCAGTGGTGCTTGAAATGTTTTAAATCCTTTAGAATTTTGTTTGCAGATGTTTTTGCACTAATGTCCTATAAGTAGATAAATAGAACCAAATCAAATAAATGATACAAAAATATTAGACTTGGAAATTTATTTATTGGGAAAAAAGATCAAATCGTACATGTTTGTGAGCAGCAAAAGTATGTGAATTTTTGCTTTAAGTACTACTAAAAAGTTCTGGTAATTGTTGATCAGTCCTGCATATCAGCTTGAAGGAATCCATTAATTACTTCAATTCAGGTCCTTCCACAACATTTCTATTGGATTAAGATCAGGAATTTGACTTGGTCATTACAAAACATTAACCTTCATTAACCTTTAGCATTTGAAATGAATTGTTCCATCAATGATGGCAAGCTGTTCTGATCCAGATGCAGCAAAATAGGCCCAAACCATAATACTACCACCACCATGTTTAAAAGATGTAATAAAGTTTTTATGCTGGAATGCAGTGTTTGTCTTCCTACAAACAATGTTTCTTATTTAAGCCAAAAGAAAAAAATCTAGTTTGGCCTAAACTGTCCTCAAAATATTGAAGTATTGAAACTGAAGATATGTAACAGTTTTCTTTCTAAAGAGCAGTAGCTTCCTTTTTGCAACCCTACACACATTGTTCAATTTTCTCCTTGAGTTTTTCTTGCTCTTGGCATGATCTTTTTGGTCAGGTGGAGGGTAATAATGGTCTTGAAGGTCCCCTATTTGTACAAAATATGTCTGAGTGTAGATTGTTGGAGTCCAGATGCTTTTCAGATGGTTTTCTAACTTTTTTCAGCCTGATGAGCATAAAAACCTCCTTTGTTGAGAGGTCTGTAATTTTTATCATAGGTACACTTCAACTATGAGAGACAAATGAGAAAAAGAATTTATTTGTAAGTTATGGAGGAAAATAAATATTTGGTCAATAAACAACCAGCGAGAATTCTGGCTTTTGCAGACCTGTCAGTTCTTCTTTAAGAAGTCCTCCTATTCTGCACTAATTACTTGTATTAATTGCACCTGTTTGAACTTGTTATGTCTATAAAAGGCAACTGTCCACACTCCAAAGAGCTTTATAAGGACAACAGGGACACAATTTTAGACCTGCACAAGGCTGGGTTGGGCTATAGGACAATAGGCAAGCAGCTTAGTGAGAAGGCAACAATTGTTGGCACAATTATTAGAAACTGGAAGAAACACAAGATGACTGGGGCTCCATGCAAGATCTCACTTCATGGGGTAATGATGATTCTGAGAAAGGTCAGGAGTCAGCCCCGAACTATACAGGAGGACTTGATCAATGGGCTAAAGCTTTTGATCAAAGCTGGGACCACAGTCTCAAAGAGAACCATTAGTAACACACTATGCCATCATGGTTCAAAATCATGCAGGACATTCAAGGTCCCCCTGCTCATGCCAGCACATGTCCAGGCCCATTTCAAGTTCGCCAATGACCAGAGGAGGCATGGGAGAAGGTCATGTGGTCAGATGAGACCACCAACCAAAAATGTTTCAATGGGGCCTTCCAGCATGAAAATTATAACAAATACACTGCAGTGAAGGAGTGGCTCTGTAAAGGTCCTGGAGTGGCCTAGACAATTTGTGGAGGGAGCTGAAAGTTCTTGTTGCCCAGGAACAGCCCCAAAACATCACTGCTTTAGAGGAGATTTGCATGGAGGAATGAGTGAAAATACCAGCTACTGTGTGTGCAAACCTGGTGAAGACTTACAGGAAACGTTTAACCTCTGTCATTGCCATGTTACAAAGTATTGAACTGAACTTTTGTTATTGACCAAATACTAATTTTCCACCATAATTTACATATATAATTTACATTTTTTTTCTCATTTGTCTCTCATAGTTGAAGTGTACCTATGATGAAAATTACAGACTGCTCTCATCTTTCTAAGCAGGAAAACTTGCAGAATCAGTGGCTGACCAAATATTTTTTTCCCCACTGTACTTCTGCCACTCACAGACATGGAATGTTGGATAATTTTCCTCAATAAATAAAGGTTCAAATCTAATATTTTTGTCTCATTTGTTTGTTGTGGTTCTCTTTATGTACCTTTAGGACTTGCGTGCAATCATGTTGTGACAGTGATTATGTTTTAGGTCAAATTTATGCAAAAATATAGAAAATTCTAAAGGATTCACAAACTTACAAGTACAACTGCAAATCTTTCCACACCTGAATAAAGTAAACATAACTAACAGGAAGGAGGAATCCAACATCTCTGTAGTTTCTCCTACAGTAGGATCAGATGGAAAAAAATAAAGGAGAGTTTAGGTCTCCTGCTACCCTGGATTTTTTCAGGTTTCCTTACATTTGTCTTCCAGTATCAAAAAATTTCTCACAGTTTCTCACCCAAGATTTAGTGTCTTCTCATTGCTGTCTTCTCATTGTTATTCACAGCTTCTCAATGCTGTGAATATCTATTAGCATTTTTATCTGGGCCAAATGAATTGTATGTCTCCTTGATATTTCATGTAATTTTTCCTAAAAAGGTTTAAGAAGTTTACCATTCTTTTTTTAATTTTCACTTTGTTTTATTAAGTTTGCTAATTTATTAATATAATTAATCAAATACAAATTAATAATTAACTTAAATATAACAAATACACAATTTTACAATAGTCTTATATGTGCCCAACAATTGTTTACACTGGAACTATTAAGCTAATATAATGAACAATCAATGGCTACATATTTCTACACCTACACAAAATAAACACGATGCAATATCTTCATAAAACTGTAGTACTGGCCACCATTTCAAAAACCCAACATGTCTTGGAAGATCAACTTTTAGAGGAAGGAAATAATAATGTTCACCAAAACTGTACAAAAAAATATTGCAAATGTGTCTAAAATAATAAATGTAGGGGAAAAAACTTTCTATAGGCTGGTGTGTCTAAACCTTTGATTAGTACTGTATATCAGGTGAATTTTAAAATAGCACTGGGAACTTTCTTTATCTCACTACAAAAATGCAGAGTACAAACGCTCATCTGCACAGCCCAACTTTAACATTGATGTTTATTAAAAAAACATCACAACAAATGACAAAAGCTAAAGAGTAACATGCAGCCTCGGCCTCTGCAAGCGCTCTCACAGCGCCCTCGATTTGTTCCGGAGAACGCTGATGAGTTTCGACATTCTTATTTTTTTATTATTTGTGATTCACTCTCAGGTAGACAGTGTTTTGCCTTTGCTAGACAGTGTTGCATCACCTCCCCCCTCTCCTCTGAACTAGTCTGCCTGTGCTCCAGTGGGAGACATTGTTCTATCAAAAATTGAACATCATCCTGGATGCTTGAATGAAAATGTCAGCTGTACTCAGTACACTCTTGATATGCTACCAAAGAGAGCCAACCTGCAGCCACATTAGTAAGGTTCATTTTGCTGCCCAGTTTTGATTTAGTCTTAGTCTTAGTCATATGAATTAAATACATTTAGAAATATGTATGTGAAGTAGCTACCTAATGAAAAACTACCTGACGAAATTCACTAGATTAAAACAGTGTTAAGGTTAGGGTAAGGATTAGGTTTGTACTGTGCAGTTAAATTTATGGTTAAGTTTAAATTATGATTAATATCATCTGTTACACACAGTTTCTCTCTTCAAGTTATATTTAATTGAAATGCCTGCAGTGAGTTTTTAAATTAAAGTGTTATCCTACATATTTTTTGGACTCATCAGAGTAGCCACCTTTGGCAGAACCCCTGACCCACTAGGCGCTAATCAGAAACATTCTAAAACTTTCTTAAAATTGTTCTAAATCTTTTGGCCAGTAGTATATATATATATGTGTGTGTATGTGCGTGTGTGTAAAATGCTTTTTCAAAAAAAAAAAAAAAACTACTAGTTACTTTTAGTGTTTTCATGATATTTAAATGTTACATTTTGTGATACTGTCCGGATACTTAAAACACAGTATTGTGCAGTTTACATAGATGATTCGTGGCAAACAGTGGTTCTTTTTGTTTTTAATCCCTCAACCATGGCATAGCAGTGTTGTAATAATCTGTCTTGAGCCATCAGACACTTCCAGTCCAAAATAAACTAGTAGTGTAATGGTGCACAGTCAGCTTTTCTAAAATTAAATAAAAAAAATTCACATTGTTTACAGTATCACAATATATGGAATCATAACCACTGTACCATGATATGGAATTTATTATCAGGATATTGCCAATACATAGTTCTAATTCCAGACCTTTTAAAATAAAAGTGAAGGTTTAAAATCTACTCTACGCTTATTCAATTTTGTAGATATAACAATTGTTATGAATAAGCTCAAGATGAATCTGAATTTGTGGTCTATATGACTTATTGCTCTTTGTGGCATGACTTCCATATTGAAAATGAACATTCCCCCTTGTATTAATTATTTGTTTTCAATAATACTTTTCTTTACAAGTGCTACTCATTTTTTTAAAGAATCTTGATAACCTTTGTATAAATTTTACTTGGAACGGAAAAAAAGTTAAAATAAGTCTTGCATCACTACAGCATGGCAAATCAGCTGGAGGTCTGGAGTTGGTGTTTTATTTCTGGGCCTTCCAATTAAGAGCTTTCGGAGCATGGCTCGATAAGCTTCATGGTGACTCATAGAGCAGAAATTTGTTTCTGTATCAGAATTCAGGACCTACTTTTTGCAGGTATCAAACAACATAGTGCTATATTTACAGTTGGTCCTGTTTGTTATAATAATTTATATTTTAAAAACCCTCTCCTATTTGGCATAATAACTTCTTTTCTACAGGTACAAAACTTTTATTTATCTTCCATAGGGCACAAAAAATGTTCAGACACTGAAAGCCACCCTCAGTTAAAATGGGCTGCATTTCTTTTAGGATGCAACTTCTTTATGTAATTTATTTTCTCTTCCTGGCACATTGTACTTTTTTTCATATCTCAGATTATTTTCTGCTCTTCGTGCCTTTGGAGTATCTTGGGATTCCCAATTAGAAGACCATCCGCTGCTTTTTTCACATTACTAATGGCAATTTGACCCAGGGGCTCATCTCCTATATGTATGATTTGTTGAACACATGTAACACTTTTTAGATTTTGTTTTAGATTTCACTTGCGTGTGACATGCTTTTTGTATGTTAGTTAAATTAATAAACAGATTTAAATTTGTACTCCAAGTTTGGTACCAGAAGTCTTACATTGTCTCAAACTTGTGTAAGTTAAGGATAAGTTGTATCAGCATTTTATGAATGAGGGTGGTTTTTATTCTTTATTTATTTATTTATTTATTTTACACAAAAGACAGGTGTTGGGACAGGTTTTTGTCCTACACAGTTATAAGTGTGTTTATAAATATTGATTACGTATATACACTGTGCACTTTATTGATAACACCTGTACACCTAGCCTACTTATACATGTAATTATCTAATCAGGCAAATGTGTGGCAGTGCATAAAATCATGCAGATACCAACCAGCTGCTTCTCAGATCAGAATGGGGAAAAATGTTTTTGAAAGTGACGTTTGTTGGTGTTGTTGAGTTTGTTTAGCTGATTTTAGTACATCTTTAATGGTTGATCTTCTGGCACTCTCACACAACAGTCTCGAGAGTTTACTGAGAATTGTGCAATAAAGATAAACACACCTACTGTGTATCAGTTCTGTAGATAGAAATGCCTTGTTGATGAGAGAGGTCAGTGGAGAATGGCCATTTTTGAGCTGACCTAAAGGCTGCCGTAACTCAAATAACCACTCTGTACAATTGTGGTGAGCAGTAAAGCATATCAGAATGCACAACACATCAGACTTTCAGGTGAATGGGCTGAAACAGCAGACGACCAAGTCAGATTCAACTTCTGTCAGCCAAGAACAAAAAGCTGAGACTGCAGTGGGCACAGGTTCATCAAACCTGGACAGTTGAAAACGTAAAAGTGTAGTCTGTTATCATGAATCTCGATTTCTCTTGAAGCACATAGGTGGTAGGGATAGAATTAGGCACCAACACAGTGAGAATAGACCCAACGTGCCTTGTATGAACAATCCAGGTTGGTGGATGTGGTGTAAGGCTGTGAGAATATTTTGGCTCATTAATACCAATCAATCATCACTTTACTACCACAGCCTATTTGAATATTGTTGATGACCTTGTGCATCCTTTCATAGTCATCTTCAAATAGTTACTTCCAACATGATAATGTACCATGTCACGAAGCAGAATTCACCTTAAACTGGTTTTGTGAACATGAAAATGAGTTCAGTGTTCTTCAGTGGCCTTCCCAGAGATTGGATCTGAATCCAATAGAACACCTTTGGGATGTGGTAGAATAGGAAATTCACAGCATAAAAGTGCATCAGAAAAATGTGCAGGAATGGCATGATGCAATCACATCAACGTGGCTCTCAAAGGAATATTTCAAACAGCTTGTGGAATCCATACTACAAAGAACTGAGGCTACCTTGAGAGGTCCTGTAGAGTATTGGTATAGTTGATGAGGGTATTTATATAGCAAAGTGAGTGGCATTTTATTGCGTATGCCCACCCAATAACTGCTTTTTCAGTAGTCAGACTGTGCCTGTGCCTAAGAGTTGGATTTGTGAATATGTTCAGTAGAAAAACATGGGTTACATGGGTACACATTTAATAAGAACACATTTAATTTAAAATTGTAATTGTCAGATAAATATACAATCTCTAAGAAATATTTCCATTTGAATGAAGCAATATTTCTCATACCTGCCTTTTCTTTACTAATTGCCTCTCATATGTGCCTTAAACTTCAAAAATACTGACATTTCCACAGTTGAAAGCACTGCTGCCAAAGCTTTCAACTGAGCTCCATCACTCGATGAGCTGTATAAGTTAATTGTTCCATTGATGTGAGAGGTTGGGAGAAGTGTGCCATTAATTATAAGAGTAATGTCACTCGAGTGGCTCTGATCACTCTGCTATTAATGAACAATTAGTTCCAACAATATTTCCGAACATTAAGCCTAAAGGCAGTCACACTCACTTAATATCAATTTGAGTTTTGGCTGCTTTGCTTGTTTTTTTAGAAGGGGGGACCATGAAACCTTATTCAGTCTGATTGGCATATATATGAAGAAGTAATGAGCATAATGAGGCATAGTTCTGACTAAAAACCTCCAAACTCAGCCTATTCCAGGAACCAGAATGCACCTGTGTATTTGTTGCCATTGTTTTATCATCTCCAGCAGGAGATATCAGCCCTACAGGCAGAACAGTCACATCTTGCTGTGAACAAACGGCAGCCATCACCCTGCGTTACAGCATGAGACTCGATTGATTAGCCGTTAAAACAGATCGAATCACACACCGCTTTGAGCAAGGATTCCATATAATCCAGCTTTCTTCTATGACATGCTGTTTGAAAAATCTTCGAAACCTCCCAAGCTGAAGGTTTTATTCTTACTCGCATTGTCTTTTTCTCTATCTCATACTGCTCCCTTGGCTAAAAAGACAACACGGAGGAATGATATCAGCACAAGCATCCCTGCACTGTCTGTGTTGGCAGCCTTGCATGCCAACACACACACATATCACGCACACACACCGGTGTCAGTGGAGGTCTAAAATCGCCCCTGACACGCAGGCCCTGAGGCAGCTTTCAATTGAGGACCACACGAGGCAAGAAAAGCAAACATCCATACCCAGCAGACACAATATACAGGCTGTTTACTGTATTGCTATGAGCCTTGATAAACCTCGCCAACCTGAAGGGCTGCTGTTGCATCAAGCACGGAGGAGACAGTGCTGGCTGTCCGAGATAAAGGCGAAAAACAACAACGGATGACATCCCTGAACTGTTCCAAAAGCTGGAGGCCTGCGCCAGAAAAAAATCAAATAAAATAAATAAATCAGACGTGGAAGCCGAATATAAGTCAGAAAGGGATTCTAAAGGATTCTAAAAAAGCAAAAGGGTGAGGGATAAATGAAGGAAAGAAAGAGATAGAGAGATGGCTATCTGGGCAAAAGTACCCTATGCTAACAATAGTCAGCTACTGCAAAGTCAGATATGTCTTAATCTCATTATGTAAAAAAGAAAGGCTCTATTATGGGCTTGTTGTCAAGCATAACCCGTTCCAGTGTAGATAAAGAAAAGAGCGTCTCATGCCTTCATGAAATTCAATAGGGAGGGGAAGGAGCTACAACCTGTTAATTAATGTCAGCATTGGTTTGATAATATATTCTCATGTGCTCCTGATTCTCTGCCATTTGTAGTTGCTTAACCTGCCACACTTCTATTAATAATTGATAATTAGCATAGGTCATTTATCCAGTGAACCATTTAAAGCCATTATACAACAACACAATACAAGAGACTGTGAAAGTGTCTCGCATGTAGCACTAATACCCACACGCTGTATTAAATTACATCGCATTTGACTGACATGCACTTATGACACTGCCATGTCAAATCACAGTAACATTCTATGGTATGAAGATAAGGATAGACAAGTTTGCTCCACATAATTAGTTTTTTTTCGCTGTCGGTTTCAATAACCACCTGGCAGGTTTCCCGCCTGAGGAGTTCCCTTTTCTACTTATAAATATCTACATTTAAAATCTTGGATTGACATTTCTTACAGTTGTTTACACCAGTAAAAAAAGTTCAAAATAAAGACGTAAACTTCCTTCCACAACACAACTCACTTGTCGTTGAAATGTATTTGAAAATAAATAAATAAAAAAGTAAGTTGACATGATTCAGTCTACTGTCTGTGTTTGCTAAGCTCAAGAAGTTCTATGTCTATGGATCACAGACTCATCAATACAGTATTACCTCAGCCTCATTAACAGTGGAGAGATTGTTACTGAAGAAAGTAATCTATTCCAAATTACTAATTACTTCTCTAAAATTGTAATGAGATTTATTTACTCATTACTTTCTGAAGAAAGTAATTAATTATGCATTAATTTGTTACTTCATCCATCCATCCATTATCACCCACTTAATCCTTATCAGAGTCGCGGTGAGTCCCCTACCCCCTCACTGGGCGCAGGGCAGGGCATTACACTATTCAACTAAGCCCAGGACAGGGCGCCAGTTCATCGCTGGGTGACACACACACACACACAGTCAATTTTAGAGTACCCACTCCACCTGACCTCCATGTTTTGGACTGTGGGAGGAAACTGGAGTCCCCGGAGGAAACCTACGCAGACACGAGGAGAACATGGAAACTACGCTCAGATGGGGACTCGAACCCAAGACCCCAGCGCTGAGAGGCAAACGTGCTAACCACTAACCCTCCGTGCCGCCCTTCTTTGTTACTTGTTTTTGTTAAAAGAAAAAAAAAAACTCACATGCTCAACACAGGCAAATGCCTCCAAGCACCTCCCAGGATATGCATCTCTAACTTACAGAGCACTACCTCACCTGCCCACCAGAGCTCACCCTCACCAGACTGCTGACAAGTCACAAGGCCATGTTAACCAGACACACATGCACCCATTTAGTCTCATCACACCTATATCACCAACCCACACACACACACACACACAAACACACGCACAGTTATCTATGGAGCATTGTCAGCTCTGTGTTGTTCCTAAGCCTTTCTCTCTTCAGACCTTTGATCTTAATAGTCTCCTGTGTTTCGGGCTCCTGCTACTCACCGTTGGGTCCAGTTTGGTTTCAATGTCTCTCTATCTCTCATGACTGTATTTCCAGACTCTTTGTGTTCTCTCCAAAACCCTATAAGTTTGACTTCCATACTTTGTGTGGTGCATGAACGTTTAACATTAAGAGCCCTTGTCTGGAAATGACTTCTACGCTCGTTTCGATAAAGACCACAGGGAGACGGCTACCATCACCACCACTGGATCATCTGCCGATCTCCAACCCATCATACTCA
>BRDA01001687.1:38224-50164 GCA_036984385.1 Crenuchus spilurus | reverse complement strand
CTTTTAGAAAAGTAAATGATTTAATAAATAAATAAATATGCAGACAGCTCAACCCCCCCAATGTTGGACCCAAAATTACGCCCTTGCTCTATACATTGTATAATTAATATAACAATATGATCCTTTTCTTTGCATTTAAAACATCCCCTTTTCTCTACTATAGCTCTATTTTTTAACTCCTTGTGGTTTTCTGTGTTACTACAATTTTATTTTTTTACGGCTATGACTGTGGTGTACACAGGGAGTTAAAATAGGGTGACCAGATCTGAGATAGTGAAAAAGAGGATGTCTGGTCACCCTAGTTAAAAGGCAGTGAACAGCTGAGTGTGAAGAGCATAGGGGTAGACTTACTAGTATTAGATGACTTATTGGAATGGGATCTGAACATTTAGAGTAGAGAAAAGGGGATATTTTAAATGCAAAGAAAAGCAATAATGGAGGTATGTTCTTACATTAATTTGACTACTAATAATAAACATAATAATGCTAACAAAAATATCTGTGATTGGACGCTCTAGAATTTAGGTTGGTGTCAGGTTGTATAGGGCACTTGTCAGACGATGGAGATTTTTGAGGACCTGGCAACCCTACTGCTGCTTAATGCAGATCTGCTCCCCACCTTCTATGTAAGTCCACCCTTTGTAAGTAATGCTGCAAAGTATGAAAAACACAAATGATTTCTTTTTAACGAACAATTAAATATGAATGTAATAAAACGATAAAGGGCAAAAGTTTTCATTCTTCACCAAAAACAACTCGGATTCAAAGCAATTCCTAAAACTTTATCTGGATATGACGTGCTTATGCCCATGTGCAGTACAAATCAGGCAGGGTGAACAGATCAGGTAGTGACAGCCCCTACATTATTTCATTTTGGTTTGTCATCATTTTAAAAAACATCCTCCCCAGATAAACTGGCCGTCCAGAAAGAGTGAATGTGATTGTGGTTGATAAGTATAAACATTAACTGATACATTCTGATACCTACTGGTAAGCGATCCATCACACCTGCACGTCTTGTCACTCTCCAGTAAGCTCAGTACTACACATATATGGTCCACTAATATATTTAAATGACTAAAATGTTTTCATTTTCAAGGGGCAGATATGCAGCTGAAACAGGAAGCCAGTACATCCCAAAAAAATGTCAACATTACCATTTTAATATAACATTATAGTCATTACGGCTTTTAGATAAAATGTATTTTGGGGGTGGGGTGGTGAGGTAGTGCACTATATGCCCCTGTGGCACAGCCTAAGTTTTGGCATTTGTTTTCCTTACATGACTTTTACTTTTATACTTTAAGTAGTTTTGAAACCAGAACTTTTGTACTTTTACTTGAGTAAAAAGCTTAAGTTGATACTTCAGCTTCTATAAAAGTCTTTTTAAACCCTAGTAGCTATACTTCTACCTGAGAAATGAATGTCAATACTTTTGACACCTTTGACTGTACATCAGTATTTTAGTAAAAGTACAGGCAGTACCTGTAATTGCTCAACCATTTAATAATAATCTAAGATGCTGTTGGGAATCCCAAACCAGATTAAAAGATTAAATTAATATTTAGAGTTTAATTATTAACAATATTTTGTGGCCATTAAATGACCTGAAAGTCTCAGTAGAGGGCAGCTGTGAAAAGAGGAAGTTTTTGATCTGGATTTGAGGCCTGGTCCATGGGGTTATACACACATAATTACTGATTACTTATTAAACATACAGTGTAAATAAAGTTCATCTACATGCCCCTCCTTTAGCTATTCTATCATACAGAATCTCTAGAGGAATGTAAGGCTGGCTAGCAGATGTTGGCTAGCAGATGGATCTTTATGGCCTAGAAGAAACAGAAAGTACATAATCTATGTATGTGTGCACTACACACCTTACAATACAGCTGAGCTGACTGCATTTGAAAGGTTATTGCATCCAACTGACACAAATTCAAAATTAAATTATTTTACCCAATATTCCCCCAAAATGAAGCAAATTTACCCACCCATCCGCTAGGACTCTCCCAACCACTTGTAATGTTCCTGACTCTAAGAGGATAAAGACTAACACACGCCTCCTCTCATGCATGTGAAGTCAGGCTCCGCCTCTTTTCTAACCACTGCTGATATAATGTCACTCGGAGGAAAGTGCAGGATCCCCAGCTCTGATGGATCACCTGGCAGACACCTGGGCCAGTGGACAGTACATGGTAGTAGTGATGGGGATCACACACAGAGAGAGCATGGGCCAATTTTGCTCTCTCAGGGCCCGGCTCCTGACAACAAGCAAGATGACTGGGATTCAAACTCGTGATCCTCTGATCACCTTAGTAAGTAGAAGAAAATAACTTTATAAAACCATTATTAATAGTTCACTGAGCCGCTCAGTTATTTGGAAGAAAACATTTAAGTCAGTATATATTATTGAAGAAGGCTTAGCAGAAAGGGATTGTGCCATCTCATCATCATCAGTAGAGGTATGGTACGCTAAAAAACATCCACTAGAGGCCACTAGAAATGCAACAATACAAAGCAGCAGCTTCAGAGACAAACCACAAGGAAAAAACTGGATCAAGTGGTGAAAGAACTACTAGTCTGCCTTACTTTTACTTTAATTTCTGATTTGTCAGAAATAGCAGAAAATCAAGTATAACAAAGCTTTTGTCAACTTTTTCCAGTAAACAAATGGAAATGTGTTCCAGTATTAGCAAGAGTTATTGTTTATGTTCAACCCTCAGACTCATTTGTTCTCTGTTTCACACCAAAGCAGTTACTGACATCTGGTGGTGGACACGTGTAAGTACGCTGCATTACACACTCACAGAGTGGAACTTCAGCTAGAACTGTCCTGTCTTAGGTGTACTTGGGTATATGTCTGTATGTAACTTAAATGTTTAAAAGACTTTTAAAATCAGAGTAAAATGTCATATTTACAGCTTACACAGTCAAATAGTAAAAAAAGTTTTATATTTCATAAACATGAGTCAATATTTTCAGTCACAAAATGATTACCAAAAATGATTAATTTCAGTAATAATAATAATAATAAACAACAATTATAATAGTAATAGCAATACTACTACTATTAACAACAACAACAACAATAACAACATTAACTACAATAATAATAATAATAATAATAATAACAACAACAATTATAATAGTAATAGCAATACTACTACTATTAATAACAACAACAACGACAATAATAACATTAACTACAATAATAATAATAATAATAACAACAACAATTATAATAGTAATAGCAATACTACTACTATTAATAACAACAACAACAACAATAATAACATTAACTACAATAATAATAATAATAATAATAATAATAATAACAACAACAATTATAATAGTAATTGCAATAATAATACTATTATTAACACCAACAATAATAGCAGTAATATTAATAATAATAATAATAGTACTACTACTACTACTACTACTACTAATTATTATTATTATTATTATTATTATTATTACAATAATAATAACAATAACAACAATTATAATATTAATAGCAATAATACTACTACTAATAATAACAACAACAGCAACAATAATACTAGTAATAATAATAATAATAGTAATAACAACAACAACAACAACAACAATAATAATAATAGTAATAATAATACTACGCTTTTGTGTCTATACATATCTATTAAAAGACCACTTTAAATAGTATAACCTAAACAGATTCCACACCATAAAAAATCAGTTGCAATGTATTTTTAGAAGCCCCAACTGATAACATTAACTTCTGCTTGACTGCTCAGTCTGTCCACTAATGGACTCCATACTGAGAGCACTTAAGCACTGGTCAGCCAAGTTCATCCAGAGTCTAGCCTGAGGGACTGTGTTTTATATAAAATCCTGCATGTGTTAGTTTAAAGATGTGACCTTTACTTACATATTGCAGAATAATTCATTTAACACATATTACTGCCATATCAAATCCATGTATCTCATTTTCTTCTGCATTACGTGAACACAGCATCTATTCTTTACATTGTGTGAATTTTTTATATTGTCTGATCTAATAGAAATGTTCCAAAATGACTTGAAATGCAATCTCTAAACATTATCTGTTAATTAAAAGCCTGAAAATTTAAAAGTGAAATCATAATATTTCTGAAAAAGTGAATCATAATATTTCTTACCAACCAACTGATTTTCTAAACACTGAACAGCTTTCTTTCTTATCAAAAAAGGGCCAAAAGTCACTGAACAGAATTAAATTATGTGCAAGCATATAATCTTAAATTGTTCAAACTGAAAAACTGTTGTTTTTTTTTAATTAGATGTTCATTTAACCATTTAACATTCTGCTCAAGCATTTGGTAGCACAGCCACTATATGTTATTGAAGAAGGTGTTGAACCTAATGTGATTATGCCATCTCTACCAATTGGTAGAGTTATGTTAGGTTAAAAAACATCCACTAGAGGTCACTAGAAATGCAACATTGAATGCAACCAGCAGCTTCATAGCCAAACCCAGGGCCAGCGCTGTGCATACATGGACTACGCACTGTGCATGGGGCTTCATTTGGGGATGTGGGGTACAACCCCTGGGACAAGAATACGGTTTGAGCAAAAATCCATCATTTACACACGTATCTGCCTGCCGAACAATGGCCCCGCCCGCAATGGACTTTGATTTCATGGGGGACAGTGCTGCACAGCTGCACAGACACTGCCCAAACAACAAGGTGCACAAGGTGAAAAAACATTAGCTCTGTTGCACCACCACACAGATGAGTGTGAAGTTTCTTTATTTGTAGTTTGTTCTGATTTTACCATAAAGTGCCATCTCACTGTATGTTTAAAGTTTACATTGAAAACAAACTGACAGAATCAGAATCTGAAATTATTTTTCGGAAACACTTTTTGGACCCAACATCCTCCAGGCAAACGAGGAGAGGGATCATCCAGCTTGATGTCAGTGAAGAAGACAGCATCTGTGATGATACAGAGGAGAATTAGCCTACATACATAGTAGGGATGACTGGTACTGTGAAGGCGCCATTAATGCTGAACAGTATATACCAGTTTTCAGCCAACATTTGCTGCTGTCTAGATGTTGACTTTTTCAAGGAATACCTTGCATATTTCAGCAAGACTATGCCAAACCACATTCTGCACATATTACAGCAGCGTGGCTCTGACTTACAGTGAAAAATTCATTATGAAATGAAAAACACACTGAAATATTCAGTCTACAGTAGTTAGTCTCCTTTTTTTCCAAACACTCACAGAGTGTTGTTAAATGAAGAGGTGATGCAACATAGTGGTAAACATGCCTTTTTTTTCTGAAAAAATAAAAACAATACATTATTATTTCTGCATTTCAACTGTTGTCTTTGTACTATTTTCAATGAAATATACAGCTTATATATTTGCACATTATTGCATTTTGTTTGCATTTACATTTTGCAAATTCCCAGCTCATAATACAGTCTGAGAAGGATTATATGCAGTGCCACGTGTGCTGGTAGGAGGCTGCAGGCTACAGCCTGAAAGCCCCACAAGAATTAACAGATGACATCATTGTACAAAGTGTGGAGACACAGTGGCCTGTCTGATCCAATAGCATTAAAGGAGGGAAAAGGGCTTGTCCAATCACAGAGCTCTGAGCAACAGAGGGATGAGTCTCTTTTAACTGTCACAGCCAAGCAACGATGAGAAAGAGGCAGCTGGAGAGAGAGAGAGGGTGGGGTGGGAGGGTGGAGCCTGAGGGGAGAGCACAGAGGAAAGGGAGAAAATGAGAAAAGGGAGGAGTTTCCTAAAGACAGCTTGTGGGAAACTGAGAGAGAGTGATGTTGTTGCTAGGGAACAGTGAAAATGAGAGGTCGTCCATCTTTGCCCGCCTGTATCAGAGCCTACACAGGGACATAAACAGGACAGTCTTCCTTTAGACAAGGTAAACACAGTCCAGATTAAAAAGCAGGAGCTTTTTCATTATGTGCTGAAAGAGAGAAGCAAACAGCAGAGGGAGGTGGTGGAGCCCCCAAGGTGAGATTACGTAATCATCCCAGAACTGTTTGGTGGTCACTGCTGGAGAGGGATTATGATTGTATCCTGGATGGAACGGCAGCTATTTTGAACATACAAGTCCCTGTGGAGATGAACCAGATCCAGCAGTGGGACATCCATCCAGGAATCATCAGGCGGCAGCTTGGGTTTTCCTCTTCTGGGTAAGGAGCTCTAAGGATGCTGAGAAGCCTGATCTGAGGCTGGTCTAGCACTAGTCACTGGGGAATTCGTTTTTGAAGATCTATGTATTGAAGATATAGCTCATTGCTGAGGATCTGTTGCTTGAAGGTGTATTTACATAAGACATGGGCTCTGAGGGTCTTATTCAGTTAAATTTCATTCAGATTTACTTGCAAGTTATCACGGCTTTACGTGAATCTAGGTCCAAGCTTCTACAGAGCAACCTTAGGGTGATGATCGCAGGAACAATTTCCTAAGATCATAAGGAAGAAACACTGAGAGGAACCAAACTTTCTAAGATTATCATCACTGAGCATTTACCTTTTGAAGATCTTGCCCCCGAGGAACAAGTTGCAAAGTAAGAATTTGCTAATGATCTAGTTACTAAAGATCCAGTTACAAAAGATCCAGTCACTGAGGATCTAGTCACTGAGGATCAAGTTGCCAATGAGCTAGTCACCAATAATCTAGTTAGTTGTGATCTAGTCATTAAAAGTTTGATGATGATCCAGCTGTTGAGGATCTAGGCACTAATAATCTAATTAGCATCTGATTGCAGATTAAATAGTCTCAAAGTCTTGTTGGAGAGTATGTATCACACTGATGATCTAGTCTGCAGTCATCTTCTTAACCAATCAGCACCCATCCCAAATTTTTGCCTGTCTTTGTCTGCACCAGATCAGGGGAAAGAAGGCACTGCTTCTGACTACCAACCACCAGCTGTCTCTTCCTGGCCAGAGAATATAAAAGAGAGAGAGAAGGAAAAAGGAAAAGAAACATAGTGCTGGTGACTTCCTCTTCCTCCTAGTGGAGCGTTATGGATTTAAGTGGGTGCCGGCTGACCAAAGAGCAAGCCCAGGCCTGAGGGAGCGAACGGAGAGGAAAAAAAGCAGGGAAAACATCTCACATAGAAGCACTACTCTATTCTACTGTGAGTATTATTTAAGTGCTATTACTGTTGTGTATGTGTGGGTTATATGTGCTGACCCACATTGTGAGAGTAAGACTGGCAGTGTGAAATTGGGCAGCCAGCACGAGTTAGCTCTGTCATACTCTTTGTGCCAATTCTTTATTGATTAACTTACATTCAGCGCTCCATTTAATCCACCTAATTAGTGTCTTTTCCCATTTTTCACTGGAGGATCATCTGGATGCTCTGCTACAGCTCAGTTCCATTTGAAATCATCTGCATCTTGAGCACTCGTGTCTTTTTCCAGCTGCAGGGTACACACCCCTATGCCTCCAGAACACATTGCAAGAACACGGTCCTTACTTTCACAGGAATTTCTAGCAAATTTAAAGGTTCCACACTCTCTGACAGAAGATTTCTTGGTGCCAGTAGTAGATGGGAAGGTATAGGTTTTGTCATTGTGAGTCAATGCTGTTGATTTACATACTTATTTCTATCTTAAAAAATGATGCCCTTGGGATGTCCTCAGAATGGCTTTGAAATCAACCTGAAATCAAGACTGAACTTCTTTACTGTGTCGCTGTATGTTCCTGTTATTAAGCATGAGTCATTGTGCTGCCTTATTTAAAAGGCTTCCTGAGAAAGTCTCTAAAATTCCTTTTGGCATTGGTTTATGTCATCATGTACCCATGGTGAGGTATACATGGCATATTTTACCACTCCAACCGCCACCATGACGTCTCATTGAGCAAGAACACTAAGCCAATTTGAGTACATAGTAGCCAATTAAATGGCCAGGGTGGTTAAAATCATGTGTGATAGCTGAAATCATTTACTACCCATGATTACTTTACACTGACAAGTCCTGTATCACACAGAAATGCATCTCCTTTATGGGAAAAAAGAAAGAAAAGTTACGTTGACTTTAAACGTTAAAAAGACATTCTTTACTAGAGTCACTAAGACGAAATAAAGGATGCCTCTTCTAAAGCTGTCACAATCTCCCCCCATCTTTAGGACTTCTGCAATCTTTGTATTATTGTATTATACATCTTTGGGTCAGTTTCTATCAAAATAGTGGAACTAAATATGTTCTCTAAATGTTAGAACTAGTATGTCATTTAAAAACCTACAGCAAACGTGTTTAAAACATTACCCAGCATGCACTTCTAATATTGTGCACGTAACATTTCTGACACACCAAACTATAACTTTAATGTTAAGAGAGCATCCTCCTCAGCTGGGTTGCTTGGATTAGTGCAGGGATGCAAGATGGTGTTGTGTTGGAGGTTCTGAAATTTAAAGCAACATGGAGGTCATGGGCGCTGTGTCTTCATCCTGGTTATCTACCACCACGAAGAATTCAGATTCAACACAACTGAGTCTGATATTTAGGAGTCTTTGAAGGTCTGCATTACCTGGATCTGGTGTGTGAATTGTTCCAGTAATTGACAATGTTTTAAAGCCACAATAGGACTCTACACATGTCAAGATGCTTCAGTCCCTGATACAGACTAGTGAGAGCAATCGAAGGGTTTTTCACTGACACTAGGGGGAGCTCTAACATTGTTCTATAGCAGCTACATTGATAAGGATGCCTGCAGATATTTTTGTAAATGCTGTTTTGTGCTTACAGTAGCATGCAAAAGTTTGAGCACCCCTGGTCAAAATTACTGTTACTGTGAACAGTTAAGAAAGCTGTTGAGATGAAATGTTCTCCAAAAATTAAACACACTTTTCCACATTTTAAGCAATATCAGTGTATTATTTTGGTTTTGTACAATTTTAGAGTGAAAAAAGGAAATTAGTACCTTGCAAAAAGTATGGGAACTCTAGGACATTTGAGTCATTGGTTCTTCTAAGCAGCTGCCTAGTACTCTGAGAATGAAAATGATTGAGGCCCACAAAGCAGGAGAAGGCTATAAGATAGCTCAGCATTTTCAGGTTGCTGTTTGTTCAGTTTGAAATGTCATTAAGAAATGTCAGTTAACAGGAACAGTGGAGGTCAAGATAAGGTCTAGAAGAGCAAGAACATTTTCAGAGACAAAAAAGGGAGTTCAGACCCCATAATTGTGGTACATTGTTCTACTGTTCAGCGACACCTGCACAAGTATGGCCTTCATCAGAGGTGCATCCTCACCACACAATTCAGCATCAGAACTTTATAAAAGAAGAGTTATGCGGGGGCTGACACGAGGAGACGGACAGGCTGGGTTGATCAAACACAAGGACTTTATTTCTCACACAAACAAGCACGAGGGCTTTTGCTAAACTTACATGACAACAAAACCAACTTGCAGACAAAATGACCAACAAAGCAAAGAGACACAAACAGGGCTTATAAGGGCTAAAACTAATGACAAGGAACAAGGAACACCTGGACACGATCAACACATGACATCACAGGAAGGACATATAAGTGCATGTAATATATAACAAGACCACAAGAGGGAGACATAAACACTGAACATACTGACAGGCAGGGTAGACATGACAAGAAGATCTAACAAGCCTGATTTTGGAAACAAGTCGTGTGGACCAATGAGGTTAAAATATAACTCTTTGGCTGCAATCAGCAAAGGAGTGTTTCTGTATAAAAAAGGGCACAATTTCATGTAAAAACATGTCTTTAGCCATGATAGTGGTGGATCAATCATGCTTTGGGGTTGTATTGCAGCCAATGGCACAAGGAATATTTCACACATAAAAGGAAGAATTGAATCAATAAAATTCCAGTGATTACTGGGAGTAACTATCACACCATCTGTAAAAAAAAGATGAAGTTGAACAGAGGATGACTTCTACAAATCAATGATGATCCTAAACATACCTCAGGATTCACAATAGACTACCTCAAAAGGCACAAGTTGAAGGTTAACATGGCCCTCACAGTCCCTTAATCTGAACATCACTGACAATCTGTGGATAGACCTCAAAAGAGCAGTGCATACAAGAGGCCCAGGAACCTCACAGAACAGGAAGACTTGAATGAATGAAAATCCCTCAAACAAGAACTGAAAGACTCTGTTCTTTACAGGCTGTGATACATTTTATTTTGCTTAAAGTACAAAGGGAATGTGTCGTCTTTAACTTTATGTATTTCAGTGATCATGCCCAGCTTGTTTAACTGTTTACAGAAGCATATATTTTAAACAGGGGTGTCCTTTTGCATGCCAGTGTACCTTGTGAGCACAAGCAGATTGTTAATTGGCTGATGCTGATTATATAAAACGAGTGACTGATTAATCAGTCTGTCACTGATAGACTTCATGTAATCACTTATGAAGTCCATAGCCAGACCACACAGTGAAGATTCAATGCTCATACACATTAAACAGCTTACTACAATGACTTTAATAACAGTATTCGTTTTTTTCAGAGTACAGAATACAAACAAACCAGCCAACAGCTGGTTAGGGAAGCTGTGCATTTCACTGTATAATACAGCATAAACTAACAGATACTGCTGATAAAAAATCCTAAAAAAAAAAAAAAAAACACAATTCAGCAAGACTGGTGGTCAGCTACAAGGGAGATCCATGCAATGTAACTGGCCATCCATGCTTTTACAGCCCGTTATTACTCATATTACATGCACTGCGCGTGGGGCCCCCAAGTCTCCAAAGGGGCACCACTTCAGCATCTAGTCCTTTCTCTGTGATTACAGGACGCTGCCCACAGAATGCTTTTGGATGTATATTTGTAGTTGGCGGACTAGAGGAGGACTAACACAAATTGTGCAGCAACAGATAAGATACTATGTCTGACTTTACATCTACAATATGGATTGTAGACACAAGGTGTTTTTTTTTTTGTTTAGTTTTTTTAAAAATAATTTATTTCTAGTTTTTTTCCAGTTTTATCCTCGTCCCAATGTAGTGGTAGCCAATTAGCCCATCCCCTCTGTTAGGCCTCTCCCCATCACTTTGCAATGTCCCTGACTCTAGGAGGTTGCAAGCAAGCACAAGCCTCCTCCGTTGCGTGTGATGCAGCCACCGCCTCTTTTTCGAACCACCATCTGATACACCGTCACTGGAGAGCCTAACACGCTTGGAGGAAATCACACAGGGTCCCCAGCTCCGATTGGACCAATCAGTAGATGTCTGAGCCAGCAGACATTGCAATGTGAAAGTGATAGAGAGAGAGAGCACCATCTACCTGCCCAGAGAGAGCACTGCCAATTTTTGC
Source organism: Crenuchus spilurus (assembly GCA_036984385.1). Taxonomy (NCBI): domain Eukaryota; kingdom Metazoa; phylum Chordata; class Actinopteri; order Characiformes; family Crenuchidae; genus Crenuchus; species Crenuchus spilurus. Next base: position 38,849 of record BRDA01001687.1, on the reverse strand, counting down.
TCTCTTGGGCCCCGGCTGTTGATGGCAAACAGCATGACCGGGATTTGAACTTTGCCCGCTGAGCCATTCGGTGCCCTACAAGGTGGTTTTAATGTTATAGTTGATAGGTGTTGGTATTTGTAATTAAAGTTATTTAATGTTCCGCTGCTATTATTTGTAGAATTAAACACATTAAACAATCCAGAAATCTGTAGGTGCTGCACTCACAGCACTCAGCGCTCCCACTTTTCGTGCCCCGGCCTAAGAGCATCTCATTGTGTAGTGAGTGTGTGTGGCTATATTGATAATGTTTGGTGCGTGGGTGATGAGCACAGCTGCTTAACAGACCAATGACATCTGTGCTGTCACTCCACACTCACTAATCTCCTCCTGTCTGGATAATGTCCATTAGCACCCAGCGAAGGCCTCGGAAATAAGTGGCACATTTCCATTTAATCAGGTTTAATCACAATTCAGAAAGTGTGGACAAACTATGTTGATGAACTGTGCATGTATGTTAGGTAAACTTCGTGAAGTGACCAGAGTGCCTGGGACAGCGAACGGATGCTTGACCAAAGTAATGTGGTGGAGTCCAAAACACAAAGATATTCTAGAGAAACACTATGGTCACCCAGTAATAACTGAC
>BRDA01001687.1:10361-22274 GCA_036984385.1 Crenuchus spilurus | reverse complement strand
TTTTTTTTTTTACTTGGCCTAATGTGGGTTTGATAGAATAAAGACTAGTTATGTTGTGACTTATGTTCTTGTTTGTTTTTTGGCGCTTTGAACTGCTTTTCCCGATTAAGTATTTAAGCATTAATTAAACTGATTAAGTTCAAGTATTAATAGTATTAGTATTGCTAGTAGTTTTAACACCAATCAGCCATAACATTAATACCACTCAGAGCTGAAGTGAACTATCTCATAACAGTGGTGCATGTGAAGGTCTGGTATATAACAGACAGAAAGTGAACACTTAACGCTCATGGAGGATGTGTTGGATGCTGGAGACACATACAGTATGCAGGTGTGCACACCTGAGACACTCTGACAAGGCCCAACTACCAGAAGTCAGACCATCTGTGAAGAGGCACAGCTCTTGGGATGCTCTCAGTCAGCAGTGGTTAGTACCTACTGACAGTGGCCCCCGAATTCCACAGATTTCAATCCAGTTGAGCATCTGAGGGGTGTGGTGGAAGTCTGATCTGTGGCAGTTTCACCTCATAACGTACAGGACTAATTCTAATGACTTAGTGTTAGGTCCTACAAAGCTCCTTCAGAAGTCTTACCAGCATGCTGAGGACCAACAGCATATTAGATTTGTCAGCAATTTGGTTTTAATGTTATGGCTGATTAGTGTACAGTTTTGCTTGAAAGTTTATCAACCCTTTAGAATGTTCTATATTTCTGCATAAATTTGACCTAAAACATCATCACAAGTCCTAAAAGTAGATAAAGAGAACCCAGTTAAACAAATGAGAGACAAATATTATACTTGGTCATTTATTTATTGAGGAAAATGATGCAATATGACATATCTGTGAGAGACTAAAGTATGTGAACCTCTAGGATTAGCAGTTAGTTTGAAGGTGAAATTAGAGTCAGGTGTTTATAATCAGTGGGATGACAATCAGGTGTGAGTGGGCACCTGTTTTATTTAAAGAACAGAGATCTGTCAGCGTCTGCTCTTCACATCACATGTTTGTGGTAGTGTATCATAACACAAACAGGAGATTTCTGAGGAGCTCAGAAAAAAGAGTTGTTGATGCTCATCAGGCTGCAAAAGTTTACAAAACCATCTCAAAAGAGTTTGGACTCCACCAATCCACAGTCAGACAGATTGTGTACAAATGGAGGAAATTCAAGACCATTGTTACCTCCTCAGGAGTGTCGACCAACAAAGATCACTCCAAGAGCAAGGCGTGTAATAGACAGTGAGGTCACAAAGGACCCCAGGGTAACTTCTAAACAACTGAAGACCTCTCTCACATTGGCTAATGTTAATGTTCATGAGTCCACCATCAGGAGAACACTGAACAACAATGGTGTGCATGGCAGGGTTGTAAGGAGAAAGTCACTGCTCTCCAAAATGAACATTGCTGCTCGTTTGCAGTTTGCTAAAGATCACGTGGACAAGTCAGAAGACTATTGGAAGAATGTTTTATGGATGGATGAGACCAAAACAGAACTTTTTGGTTTAAATGAAAAGTTATGTTTAGAGAAAGGAAAACACTGCATTCCAGCATAAGAACCTTATCTCATCTGTGAAACATGGTGGTGGTAGTATCAGGTTTGGGCCTGTTTTGCTGCATCTGGGCCAGGACGGCTTGTCATCACTGATAGAACAATGAATTGTGAATTATATCAGAGAATTCTAAAGAAAATGTCAGGACATCTGTCCATGAACTGAATCTCAAGAGAAGGTGGGTCAGGCAGCAAGACAACGATCCTAAACACACAAGTCGTTCTACCAAAAAACGTTTAAAGAACAGTTACCGGAAACGTTTAGTTACAGTTATTGCTGTAAAGGGGGGTCACACCAGATACGGAAAGCAAAGGTTCACATACTTTTGCCTCTCACAAATATGTCATATGTATATATATATATAAGCTTTTATTTCAGATCAGTTTGAAATGAAAATGAATGACCTCTGACCTAATGTAGTGTTGGGTAAAGGCATGCTGGAGCAGGTTTCAGTCTGTACAATGCTGTACTGTTTAGGTTAAACTGAAAAGCGTAGTGTGGTCAGTCTGTGTGTGTGTGTGTGTGTGTTGGTGATAACAGGGTATGTTCTCTGCTTTCTTTAGATATGATGAGGAGCGTCTCAAAGTCCAGACAGAAAGGTAAAACTCCAGGGGTTTGTGGGTCAGCACACTGTCAGGTGCTGCTCAAGTATCCAGTGGCCTTTAGCAGAGGCCATGAACCCTTCAGTCCCAGCTCATTACTCATACACACACACACACACACACACACAGGACGTCTGCACAAAGTCCAACTGTTTTTATCAGAAAATACATCTATTTTAACAGTTAAAACAACTGAATTATAAGAATTGTTAAAATCATTTCACCAAAAAACATAACAAGAGTCCCTCCCTGATAGGCTTCTATGACACATAGAATGAAACTGTAAAGCTAATCATAGAAACTCAAATGCAGCCCCGAGTGGCTCAGCTGCCACTATGACCCGAGGATCGAGAGTTCGAATCCCGATTATGCTGCTTGCCATATAGAGTTGGGGCTTTGAGAGAGCAGAATTGGCTGTGCTCTCTCTTCAAGTGGGCAAGATGGCACACTCTCCCTAATACTATAGACAATGTCGACTGATTTGAGCATTTGCCAGGCAATCTATCAGAACTAGGGATCTGTGCTTCCAAGAGAATCAGGGACATTGCAAGTGATAGTGATAGGGAGAGTTGATAAAAGGGGCGGGGTTAATTGGCCACTAAAAATACATGGGGGATAAAATCAGAGGTAAAATTATTTTTAAAAAAGAAACTCGGGCCCCGAGTGGCTCAGCAGGCTAAGACGCTACCACTATGATCAGAGGATCATATTCGAATCCCGAACATCGAGTTTGAATCCCGGTCATGCTGTTTGCCATCAACAGCCGGGGCCCAAGAGAGCCAAAATTGGCAGTGCTCTCTCTGGACGGGTAGATGACGCTCTCTCTCTTCTATCACTCACACATTGCAATGTCCACTGGCTCAGGCGTCTACTGATTGGTCTATTCAGAGCTGGGAATCATGCGCTTTCCTCCAAGCGCATTGGCTCCCCAGTGATGGTGTATCAGTGGTAGTTTGAAAAGAGGTGGTGGCTGCATCACACGCAACAGAGGAGACTTGTGCTTGTCTTCACCCTCCTAGAGTCAGGGACAGTGTAAAAGTGATGGGGAGAGTCCTAATGGATGAGATGGGTTAATTGGCTACCACTACATTGGGAAGGGGATAAAAATGGGCAAAAACTTATAATTAAAATTATATAAAAAAAAAAGAAACTCAAATGCAGTGTTGCAGTTTTCTCCAACAGTGTAATCTTACGGGAAGATCTGTGCATTGTGGGAAGTGATGACATTTTCCAGTCTCTCAGGAACAGTAACTGAAGCTAATATGGCAGAAAGGCAGACATTACTTTAACCTCTGGTCTTGATAAAAAATGGTGAATATGTTCAAATATGAATTTATAATTGACTCAATAACACAAATGCACTTGTTTAAGTCCATGCAAGCCTGTAGGACGACCCAAACGTCATCAACCAAATCATATTTTAGAATTCTGAAAACAGGAAATGTCTTTTAATTATTTATTATAATAATGTATATCCTTGTATATACGCTTCATACAAAGCACTGTTTTCTTCACAGGCTTGAACACGACCAGAAGCAGACAGAAAAATCAGTCCCAGAAAGGTAAATATGCTGTGTCCTATTTTATTCACTGATATTGCAAACTCCTGAGAAGCACACATAGGATAAAGAGATGATATTCCGTGTTATATGATGGTGGAAGAACGTGTTTTAATTCTACACTGGAAATTGTTTTGCACTGAATTGACCTGATCCAGATTTTTCCCAAATCATCACAGTTACTGAAAATGTGACCAAATCAAAATAGCAAATTAATGAATGTGATTAATTTGTGTTGGAATTATCTACAGATTGAAATCAAGAAAATTCATTTCAGATCATGATTATATGTAATATTTTGCAGGCCTGTGTCAGTGGCTGCGGAGGCCTGTCCGTGATTTTAGGTAAGAGTATTTATTCATTATTATTAAGCACAGATATGTATTTTTCACGCGCAGCATGGTGAATTGGTGGTTAGCACCAATGTCTCTCAGTGCTGAAGTCCCCATCTGGGTGGAGTTTCCATGTTCTCCCTGTGTCTGTGTGGGTTTCCCCTTACAGTCCACATGGAGGTCAGGTGAATTGGCTACTCTAAATTGTCTTTGTGTGTGTGCACATAGCGCCTTGTCTTGGGCATTGCTAGGATAGTGTGTATTGCCCTGCCCTGCTCCCAGTGAAGGGGTAGGGGACTCACCGTGACCCTGATCAGGATTGAATGGAAAATGATGGATGGATGGATGAATGTTCCATGTGAAGAGTTGGTTCAGTTTTATATTTAGTATTTATATTATGTATTAGAATTTCTCTTCTATTGAATGATATAAAATCTCACTTTTTTCACAATTCTTCTCCAGAGAACCATTTATCATGTCTCACCATTTCTGTAGATTTTTTGTGTCACTTGTTTTGAGTCACACTCAAGTTGCATGTTGACTGACCGCCAACCAGGGATAGTGATACCAATAATTTTCTTTCCTTTTCAGTACTAAATAATAGCAATATCTTGATTAAAAAAAACCCATTATCAGTACTGATAGTGCTACTCAATAATTGGGGATTTTTTTTATTTATAAATTTGCAATAAATTTTTTTAATGATATCTTTTAGATCAGCGAGTCTCAAATGGTGGCTCGCAACCCACTTTTGGGCACATTCCAGGTGGGTTGCGGACAGTTTGTAATAAATAAATAAATGTTAAAACAATAAAAAATGTAAAATAAAGTTTATCTGATGATGTACTCGTCGTTTATCTTGAACAAAAAGACACAGAGAGGCAGCTTCAGACATGCGCAGCATACTCGTTGCCATGGTAACCACCATTTGTTTGCCCGTTACCCTTCTCTTTAAATTTGTGATGATGTTCAGAGGCAAGATGGTAAAACAAAAATATAACGCGGAGCATTTGAAATGTGGATTTTCATTCATTGAGGACAAACACGGACAGAAACCTCAGATTGTTATTTGTAATGAAGTGCTGGGAATGAAAACATCCAAAGTAAAGCGACATTTACAAACGAAACATGTATGTAAAGCCAAGACGGTATAGCTTTTTAAAAAGAGGACTTCATGAGCTGAAGGCACGGACGTAATTTGGGGGTGGGATGGGACATGTTGCATTTGCTTTTTAAAAAGGCAGTTTTGCTCCCCTGTAGTTTTTACCTTAGGTTTTAGGTCATATTTATGCAGAAATATAGAAAATTCTAAATGGTTCACAAACTTTCAAGCACCACTGTAGTTAAAGGTAATCAGGCTAATGTAAGTAGTTTAATGGATGCCAGGCGAAATACCATTTGAGGAGAGCCCCACTCTGTCCTTGAATGGTCGAGCCACTCCAATCAAGGCCCAATGGAATCTTTCAAAGGCCTCATAGCACTGTGTGTTACATAAAACACATCTGTTCCCCTCTTCAGAACACCAGTCAGATCTATGCTATTTTTTACTGGTGCATGGGTTACTGCCACGCGATGTCCAGCGCAACAGAGATCATATACACAGTTTCTCTCTCTATCTGTCTCTCCCCTCATCTCCCTCCCCTCTCACTCTCCGTTCAGTGATCTATCATTTATTTTTGAGTGTCCTGCCTGTCACAGCTTACAGATCAGTACACTGGTGCGTATATCTCTCTGCTGTCAGCGTCCATACTGGGAGAGTTTACTGCAGAGGGCACATTGACTCAGGTCACCTCTGACAAGTTATAACGGTGTGTTTCAAATTATTAATCAACTAATATGGATTTTTCAACAGGCAATGCCAATGCTGAAGCCAGTATTCAGAGAGCAGGATGGCCAAAGACTGATATATAGTGCCAGTATCATGTTGTGTCTTTTTTTGCATCTGATAAAGTATCCATCCATCCATCTTCTTTACTGCTGAATCCTGGTCAGGGTGCCCCATCCCTTCACTGGGCACTGGGCAGAGCTTTCAATTGTTCTAGTTCTAGGACAGGGCACCAATCCATCACTGACCACACATACACACACACTCACTCACACTTTCAGTAACCAATTCACCTGAACTCCATGTTTTTGGACTGTTGGAGGAAACCGGAGACCCCGGAGGAAACCTGTGCAGACACGGGGAGAACATGGAAACTCCACCCAGATGCAGAGTTGAACCCAAGACCTCAGCGCTGAGAGGGCTAACCACCAATCCACCATGCCACCCATCTGATATAAAATATAAAAAAGGAAAAATATGTGACTTGAGATGAAAGGATATATTTATTGTCATGCCTTCATTGGCACCAGTTCAGTGTAATGGCTCTTGGATACCAAATGGTTTAACTGGTTGCTCACACACAGAGGGAGGAAAAACTTTAGTTCAGGGCAGTTCCATAAAATAAAAGATCAATTACAAGAAGATAAATATTCATTTATGATTGGCTGGTGTGCATACATTCTGTATAAAGGCACATATATGAAGTACACAGAAGATCCTAGTGCATCACTCAGGGGTGATAAAATTCCGGAAATATCCGGAATTCCATATTTTGATATCCCAAATATGATGTTTTAGAATGATGAAAATCCGATTTTTTTTTCGAACCCAACCGCAAGAGGTCGTAAATCTCCAGAATCATACAAAGGTTTATTATTTTCTTGAACACGTAAGCGACCGTGGACACAAACCCCAAAAGAAGTGAGCTGAGAAAACATTCAAAACAACGCAAAATAAATGAGAAGATATGATTTTTCTATGCCAAACTCGATGGAAGTGACAGCTGTTTAAGGAGGTAAGCTCCCGGTAGTTAGTATCTGTGTAGTTGGAAGAGGTTTTGTTTCTGTGTAGAGAAACGAGCATCCGTGTCAGCTGTGTCGTGATTTTACCAAAATTAACATCAACATCAACCAAACAGATCGTTTAAGACGTTTTGAGATGTCGAATAATTTTGACATGGATGCATCCCTAGGGTGACCAGATTCCAGTTCACCGGATGTGGGACAAAGACTATGTTTGTGTGGGACAATGTGGGACACCAATGCATCGAGGTAGTCTAAAATAACTTGGCACATAACAGACTGCAAATAAAAACGTGTGTGCATGTATGTACAGTCATGCTCAAAAGTTTACACCCCTTGAACTTTTTTACATTTTGTCACCTTACAACCACAAACTTAAATGTATTTTATTGATATTTTAAGTGACAAACCAACACAAAGTAGCACATAATTGTGAAGTGGAATGAAAATGATACATGGTTTTCAAAATTTAATGAAATAAAAATCTTAAAAGTGTGAAGTAATCAGAGGTATTTAGAAGTATTCAGCCCCCTGTACTCTGATACCCCTAAACAAAATCCAGTGCAATCAATTACCTTCAGAAGTCACTTAATTAGTTAATAGAGTCCAGCTGTGTGTAATTTAGTCTCAGTATAAATACACTTGTTCTGTGAAGGTCTCAGTGGTTTGTTAGAGAACACTAGTGAATTAAACTGAAGACCTACCAACATATGGCCGTCCACCTAAACTGACAGATCGAGCAAGGAGAGCAAGATAAGAGGGGAGTGTAATTTTGGCAAGTGTAATAGCATTGCCAAAATCATACTCCCCCCACAAAATCCCCTATGAAGAAGCTACATTAAAATGCTTTTTAGTTTTACACCCCACTTACACATAATCCTGGGTGGAGCCTGTTAGAACAGCATAGAAAAACAGGACACTTAAACAAGCAAAAATGTTGCTTTGAACATGTTGCCAGCACCACGTCAAAAACCTGCAAGAAGTAAATTATTTTTCATGTAATTACACAAAAATATGCACCTTTAACTCTGCTGATTTTATAAAAGTAGGGATTTGAGCATTTTGTCTATAGACTAAGACATTTGACCAATCAAAGCTAAAACATTGTGTGTAAATATGTGATTATTCAGCTTATTTTTGCAGTGCAGGTGTCTCTGGTCAGGTTGTTATAATATAATGTGTCACACAACTCTGTAAACACACCTGATGTGTTTATAACTCAGCTCTGGGTCAGAGAACATTAAGATGTACAGTGTATTAAGTGTAGTGTCATTATTTCTTCTGAAAAGATGTGAATCACTGAATTTAGACCAATAACACGAGATGATGTTAGGAGCTGCAGCAGAATCTCGGTTGTATCTTTTGTTTTAACAAAGTTCTAATAATATGGATTTATTAGGACTTCCGTTTGTTAACTATAACACAACTAGTGCTTTATGAGATGTTCTGTTGTCTGTTGAAATTATAACAATATTAGTCATTTAAATACAGAAACACAGAGTGCGATTCGTTCGTACCGCTGTGTGATGCGCGTGCACGCGACGGGGAGTCGGATTCTGGCAGGGAGTCAGAATTCGGTACAACACCGGCGCTGTTCTGACCTGATTGGTTTGTGTTGGTGGGCGCCCTTAACCTGCGTCCACGGTTGACATGATCAAACAGCCCGCCCCGTCTCCTGATGACAGCCCTCACTGCTTTCCCCACACAGCCGTCTGAGAAATGCCAGATTATAAAACATATTTTGAAAACGAGTCTGACTATCAATAACAATGCAGGACAACGTCTCAATTTGCGGGACGGGTGAAAAGTATTGAAAATGCGTGACATCTGGTCACCATATGCATCCCCCACCCTCTTCCATTCTTCTGTCTTCTCTTCACTTTATATATTGGCTGTGTACAAAGCTGCTGCTGGGACTGGTCCGTTTTAATTAAAAACTTGATTGTCCAGGTATTGGTATTTTCTTTGTTTTATTATGTGAAATCTAGTCAATATCATCATGAAAACTGAAGTATGCCAACATGTAACGATCTACTGACTCCAGAGTGTTAATGGTCAAACAGAAGTAGATGGTGCAAAGGCCAGTGATGATGCAGACAGTATTAAAACTCTTCTCCTCTTAGTAGATGATGTTCTATTCCAGTGTTTTGATGCTGGTTCATGAGCATGAAAGCCTTTGACATCTGCCCACCAGCTTATTGTTGAGCATTACTGGTTATGACATCATAATGTGCAATAATGCTTTCTTAAAATTTCATTTTACAGTTAACGGAGGACGTTTTCCAAAAGCGGAGATACACGAGCATGACCTTTCTTCTACTAATACCATCATCTTCATCATTACCAGCAATTCATCTTCATCTCTTTGTCTGAAGAGGAGATGTTAATAGTCTCCAGATATCTCTCTGTTTTTGACCTGAACTGTGGGGCACAGCTGCTCAAATGGAAACTGGAAAAAGAAAGCGTGTCTCAAAACAAACTCCATTGTGTAATACTTATTTTCTTTTCCTCAAACTGCGACACCTGTGAAAACTCGAGCAGCTTGAGTAAAGAAAACTGTCCGAAATGGGACTTTTTTGAACAACTGGGAACATCTATTGATTTCAAGTTCTTGTTATACAGAACCCAACTGAAGCTGCAATAGATGCTCAACCGGTCTTCAGATGGACAGTCCAACCTCATCACTTGCCAAGCTCAACCAGAGTGCATGAAGAATTTCAGTTTTTACATAACATTAAAATTCACCAGGCATAGGACTGTAATATAAGACATTCATCACTGTCATAACAAAACCTCATCAAATGGTAGGTTTACAGGAAAAATACTTTTTTTAAGGTTACATGTAAGTTAAGTCCAAGTTACTGGGCCATTTATTTTCTTTTTTTACCCAATTTTCTCTCCAATGTGTTTGGTAGCAAACTGAACCGCCTATTTGTTGCCTCTCCCTATCACTTGTGTTAAGTGATAAGTTAAGCTCCGCCTCTTTTCCAACTGCTACTAATCAATCGCTGTGGGGCAGCCAACATGCTAGGAGGAAAGCGCAGGATCCCCAGTTCTGGCAGATGCCTGAGCCAGCCAACATTACTTATCAGTGCTGGGGAGAAAGTGCCATCTTACCCGCTCAGAGAGAGCACAACCAATTTTGCTCTCTCGGGCCCTGGCTACCGATGGCAAGCGATTGACCTGCGATTTGAACTCATGATCCTTAGATCATAGTGACAGCACCTTAGTCCACTGAGCTCCAACTGGACCATTTCTGTTGGTCCATTCATCATGAACCTTTCACATAAGGGGCAGTAGGCATTTTCCAAAGAAAATAAATGGGGTTTTGATATGACAGTGGCATACTGTAAAATCACTGGAAGGAAGAACAGAGGATGCTTTTAGTACTGCATACATACACTGCAGTGCTCTACCAGTTGTGAAACTCATACTCCCTGGAGAGAAGCTCATGGTAGATAGCCTTGTTTAGTGTTGTGCTGTGGGTGCACTTTATCTAATTACAGTAAAGTCTATAGTTACTGATGTATATACCATAAGTGGGTTATTACTTTGTGTGCACTAGCCTACATACCAAACATCACTCACATGAGCAAAACTGACTTTCCTACTGTACTGTATATTTGTAATGAGTGCCAGGGTGCTTGGAGATAATCTCACATTGCCAGTGGAGTGTGTGGAGTGTGTGAAATGCTGTATAATGTGTCATGACCCCGGTTCACTTGGAGAGGCTCGTCTATTTTTCTGCTGCAGATTTCCCATGATGCATAGCCAAAAAGTCTCTTTGTTAACCCATTATTACCTCTTTGTCTACACTTCTCAAATTCTACAGAAGAACCACATTTAATCCTATAAAGAACCTTTCAACTGATGTTTCTTCAAAAAGCACTTTGTTAAATGATTGAGTAGAACGAGCCTACATATGATGTAATGTCCAAACACTTTTGGGTTGAACCTTTTCTGTAAAACATGCATGTGTGAGGAAACCTTTTTAAACTGTAAGGAATGTAACCTCAAGATAAAGTTTCTATACACTATCAAGAACCACTTTATTCCATGGTTCTTGGCTTGGATGTATAGTTCTAGGAGCTTGAATTGGTAGTGAACCTTTACGTTTACTACACAGTAAATATGTTGGTGTTAAATCAACACTGTTAGAGTTAAATTAACACTGAGAGTGTTCCATTTTGACACCCTCAGTGTTAATTTAACACTAATAATGTTGATTTAACATTGACATATTTACTGTGTAGAACATCTAACACAAATAGAATATAAGTTTATTTGTCCTCATAATTTAATTTAAAACATATTTTATATTCATTACACATAAAGTGACCGTTTTTGTTATACTGTTGGCTTATAGCTCATGAAAATCAGAAATCCAGAATCTCACATGATTACAATATTTTATTTGGAGTTTAAATAAATTACTGTTCAAACAGTATCAACAATAAAACAAACAGAAGACTTGAAAGTACAGTTCATATGTAATGGATATCAAATATCAAATTAATTTAATATTAAAAAGTTTACCTTTCTGTTCTCATGTTTGGAGATGCACCAGTAATAACAGTTGCTTTAAGCTTTACAAGGGTTCTGAAATTGATATTTAAGGTACCATTGACACATTATTTATGGAACCAAAGTTGGTTGTTCTGTGGCATAATTCCAAAGAACTCTTTTGGCACCTTCATTTTGAAAAGAATCATATATTAAATGACAGTGCACCAATGATCATATATAAGTATGGTACCAGTCACAAGTTTGGACACCTTCTCATTCAATGTTACTGAAGTCATCCCGACTGAGTGAACACATAGTGAATCATGTAGTAAACTTAAACGTGTTAAACAAAGCAAAACATGTTTTAGATTTTACTTCAACGTAGACACACAACTGATGTCTCAAACACATTAAGAGGCAAGAAATGCAAGTCATGAGCTCTTGAAGAGTTCTCGAGTACTGAACGTAAAGAACGGAGAATTACACAAACTCTGTAGTCAACACACAGATGCAACTTC
>BRDA01001684.1:42161-92865 GCA_036984385.1 Crenuchus spilurus | reverse complement strand
CTGGTCAGACCACCGGTTAGAAGTAATTACAGTGTAACGTGGTCATTCTCGTCTCACACTTCCAAGTTAATCGTCCATTCTCGTGTCAATATATCATATAATGTTACGTGTGTTGTAATACCACTGTATGGTCTCAAGTTTTCTCCTGTTTAACAACGTGACATTAATGAAGATTGGCCACCAGACTGGTCCAATTTAGCCATGAATCCTCCCACACTAAAATGACAGGTGTTTCAGTTTCATTGTCCAACCGCTGTATCTGTGTTTGTGTGGTCTAGGAAAAGCTGTGAAGCTGAGTCTGGCTGCTGAAGAAGTGGCTCTGTTCTTTGCCCAGATGTTGGACCACGAATACACCACTAAAGATGTGTTCCGCAACAACTTCTTCAAAGACTGGAGGAGGGTATGGAGGTGCCTACATGTGCCTACACAATTTCTTAATGTTTTTCATACAGTAAAGGTGCTGACAATGCCCAGGTTTAAGAGATAGCCCACCATCAATTGATAACAATACCATCAGTATGAACTGTGGCACTTCATTTATATTTAGTATTTTATGTATATATCAGCCAGTTGCACAAGTTCAGAGAAAGTCTAGTTATAATAAAAGCATTATTCGGGTTTATGCTTTATTAAATCAAACCAAGTTCCACAATACAAACTAATCTATATTTTGAGCAACTTGAAAGCTATGGATACACTAGACAAATTGACAGATTTTTGCTCAAAACACAACAAATCTGCTTATTAATTGCATTATTCCATTTTTTTTGCCAAAATGTTGTTGTAGCTTTGACATAACATGAGTCAGGTAAATGTGCTTGCATTTTTAGTATAATTATCCATAACTCATGGCGCTTAATAGCCAGTTGATTCCTACACTTGGTGTAGCTCTTTATTAGATTAATTTTATATAATTAGGCAACTGATATTTATACTGGCAGTGAATGTTAATCCATCCGGGTTTCCTGGGTGTTCCAGTGGCAAATGTCAGGTGTGTACTGGATAACAAAATTCATCCCTAACATCCCTGATTATATCCTCATAAAATGTTGCATCTTTAGCCAGACGTTCCATTTTATGAACATGAACATATTAATCATGTGTAACCTGTAGCATGATGCACATTTCCTCTAAAACATTATTAAATTTGGCATTTATTGCTGTGTATACTTCAGTTCTGATTATTCTGATTATATATGAGATTTATTTATTTTTTTTTAAATAATCCCTTAGTCCTACAGTGGGGAAATTTGACCTGTGTTTTACCAATTCGTGCAGCTGAACACACACACACACACACTAGCGGTGGGCAGCCCTTATATATGGCGCCCAGGAGGCAGTTTGGGGTTAGGTACCTTACTCAAGGGCACTTCAGTCATGACCTACCCGGGGATCGAACCGGCCACCTTCCGGTCACAAGACCAGATCCCTAACCACAAGATCACAGGTGGCCCTATTATATAGATTCAGACATCTGTTTCACAACTCCTAAGCAAAATGATAGTTTGAAATCTGAGGATTCCGTAAACTAAATACTTGGAACAAAATGACAAAAGTTAGGCCTTATATGGATTATGACTGTTAGCACCACATACCTTCTAGTGGGACAGAGAACTGTGAAGACAATAGCAGTTGTATAGCAGTGAAATTATAATCGCTCCAGTTAAGATGTAAAGAAGAACTTTGGGGTTGGAATAAACTACAGTATGACTTCTGAAGTGCACACTATTCATGATGTCAGATTTTTTTATTGATATCATTATAAATGTGGCCGGCCGTAAAAAGAGGTGCTGGAGAAATGATTCAACTTTGCATATTTTCTCTTCTTTCTTCTGTGGATGATTTTTATCACTTTAAGTAGATTCTTTTGGAGTTCATATCAATGGTGAAACCCAAGTTTTTCTGGTCAGATATGTGTGGCTGTGATAGAGGTGGATGGATTATTCATGGTTGGAGGATGGAGGGTGGGGGGATTCAGGGCCGTGCTCTCCACACCCCAGCAGAGCCTAGGGCCTATCATGCAGAATTAATTTCGTGCTGCTTAGCGCTCAGTGCTCTTGAAAATACGATTTGTGTAAAGGCATTGATATGCTAATCCAGACAACTCGCTCCCCACATACGAACAAATCCAATTTAACTGTTTTATTATAACACGGAAGCCTCGCCTCGCCTGACTGAGCACAGTCTCCGCCCACTGCCCTGCTGTCAATCAGAGAGAGAGAGAGAGAGAGAAATGGAGATGGGAAGCAGAGACTGATAAGAGAGATCAGTTTGATATCTTTGACTGCCCTGATCTGTATGGAGACGTACTGTGCCAATATGACGTAGGTGCCCCTTCATTACACTTGTTAAGGCTTCTGTAACTGTTTAGGCCATTGCCTATTATAAAGGGTTATAAAAGGGCCATAACCATTATTTTTCTATGTTCCAAAATTTTTCTTGAGGCTCACTTTTGCCTTTTTCATGAGTTTAAAACTAGCAAAAGCAGTTATTCATTTTTCATTTGTCCAAATCTTATCTCTTAAATCAAATCCACAATATCAGATTATTAGAATATTTCATTTGGCGTTTAAGTGAATTATTATTCAAAACATTATCAGCATTAACGCAAAAAAAATGCTTGAAATGTCACTTTACATGTAATGAATATAAAATAAGTTAACTTTTTTACTTATAAACGCACATCATTACAATATAATTAAACGGGCAGTTTCTTTTTGTTCCTTTAAGCCTGGTATTTTATTAGCTGTTGTATATTAATCTTTGTTCAAAAGATTCTTCAGGCCAAAATACTTTTTTGTAACTTCAATTTGAATGGACATGAGAATTGCTTGTTTTGTAAAAAAGAAAAAAACGCCAACTTTATGTAACTTAATAAGAAATTAATTAGCCAAACCAGATACAGGATAACTCATTTAGAGTAAATTCTGCGTCCTTCACATGAATAAATAACTTTTTTTTTTCTTCAGGTGAATAAAAGTTTTTCTCAGTACTACACTGCTGATCAAAAAATAATAATTTCATTAAACTTTGTTGTTTATTGTCATTTTATATTTATTGCATGTACTGTTCAAACAGGGTCAACATAAAAAAAAATGTTTGAAATATGTTCCATATAATTAAGATTAAATGTTTCACTTTTTCATGAGATTCTATATATAACGCTATAACAAAATTTGACATCTGCATTTAACCCATCTGTGCAGTAAAACACACCCAGCAGGCGTGATAACATTGTGACAATATTCAGTCAAAATTGTCTACGTTCTTGCTGTGTTGATTCAACATTGTAATGTGGTTCTGTGCCTGCTAGTGAACACACTAGGCTGTGAGAACATGTGCCCAAAGTGGTGGGCAGCCATATCCAAAGCAGTTGGGGGTTATATGCCTTGCTCAAGGGCACTTCAGTCATGACCTGCCCGGGGATCGAACTGGTGACCTTTTGGTCACATGACCAGATCCTTTGCCACCAGGCCACAGCTTCACCACTTGTGCAGTAGTATGTAATATTAATACATTTATTTTTATTGAGAATTCTACCGTGAGGTATCAAGAGTAATTGTTTGGAAACTTTAACATTTACATACTAAAATCAAACTTTTATTTAAAAACTGATAAAAATAAAATTATCCTTATACTTCTGAAAGCACATCTGTACTAACAACTAGACTGATGTGAAATGTGTTTGTTTATTTAATTAATTTAATTTCAGTTTAGTTTCTCATTAAATGTAAATCTGTGTCATGACTTTGGTGCAAGTGCTAATGAATTCCATGCATTTCAATGCATGGCTTAGTTGCCCTTAGAACACACGATGGTTTCTACTGAGAGTGCTGGGCAAACGATAATGAGGAGACAGGAGGTTAAGTGGAATCGCTCACATGGGAGTGTGTACAGACAGAGAGGAGGTGCATTTATGTAAATCCTCTAGTGTCGATGGTAATTGGCTCACATTAGAGGCCTACTTACCTTTTGTGTTTGTTGGTGATGAGATCCAACAAGAACGTGGCTTTTCTTACGTGACTTGCACTACTCAGTTGTACTTGTTTATTAGGAATGAACAGTGCAGGCTTGCATATTATGACTCTGTTGCAGGACGCCTCGCTGTATATTAAAAATCCATTTGGTGATTGTGGTTGAACATTAAACAAATACCTGTATTGCAGTACTCGGGTGCGCGCACATGTACATACTTGCATACAAATACACAGGAGATCAAAATTAGAGAACCAATGCAATTTAGTTGGAGACTGTGTCCATATGTTTTGGCAATGTCCAGATATCGTATCCCTTTAGAGTTATGAATTACTAACAATGTCTGACTGTCTTAAGAAACATTTCTCTCTGCCCAAGTTTACTCTTACTAGGGGATGACTCCAACTTGAATTTGTTTCTGTATCAAAGAAGAATTCTAATGGCTGCTCGAACAGCCTCTGAAAAATATTTTAAAAGGTTGGTTCGATCCAGACATTCTTTTGATCTCTCTTTGGTGCTCTTATTTCTTGGATCTTCTTATTCTGGAGTGCACCACAGCTAGATTTTATAAAGCAAAAGCATCAACAATTGCTAACTGGTCCAGTACTACTGCTTTTGTCGACTATTTTGTAGACTATTCAACTAATCAGATGTTAGTTTAAAAAAAAATTACAGAACAATCTATGAACGCTTGTTTTTTTTTCCAGAAATAATGTAATATTCATTCCTCAATATTTGAAGGATTTTTTGTTGTGGCTGTGCAATGCTAAAAACAGTGTTTTACAATGTAACCAAGGCACTTCACCAAAAAACTTTTATTCTGCAGAAAAGTCAATTACCACACTTAGAGAGCAGCAGTGACTACAGCACAGAGAAAGATAACTAAATTTGCTGAAGATTACAAGAGTCAACGATTGGTAGGAATGTGTACAGGCCATTGTTTTGCATGACTTCAGCACATCTATGGGCACAGGGTATTACTAGTCTCTCACACGGCTCTGATTTTGGTCCACTCTTCTTCTAGTCTCTTCCACAGTTTGGTGACTGTAATGGGTTTTTTGGCACAAAGTTAAGATCAAAACTTTGTGCTGGCTGTTTCATTATTTCTGTGCTTTCAGTTTCAAGGAACTGCTTTACCTGTTTTTCTGTGTGACTGGGCTCTATCCTGTATAAAAATTGCTGGCTGATTGGGTGATGAATTCTCATGTTGTCAGAGAAGTTTCTGATAAACATTTGCATTCACTCTGCCATGTAACTGTAAAAGAGATTCAACTCTTGCTTTCAAAAACATTCCCCAAACATGACACTTCATCCTTCACCTTTCACTGTCTTCTTTACACACTTTGGGTTCAGTCTTCCCCTGTTTGACAATGAGCATGTTCCCCATCGGACCCAAATAAACTTGCTTTCACTTACCACTTCTCCTCTGTCCACACAACAACCTCCTTAGCAAAGGTTAACCATTTAATCTTTTCTACAAATGAGTTTTGGTCCAAATGCTCTTAAATGTCAACATACTGTATGACAAAACCCTCAGCTTTCTGTTCAAGGCATTCACATACATTTTTGCTTTTGCCATTGTTAGTTGGATGTTGCCATCAAAAATAAGCATAATCCACTCTCCTCCTGTTTTTTGATGCTGTGTAGGTTTTGTTTCTCTGTATCTAATTATATGTGAGCATAGAATGACCAAGCAGAGTTCAGCTTATTACACAATAAGAGGAGCCCAGACCTTTTGTCCGACTCTCACAGCCCACAAAAACTGACTGCCTGGGTCTTAATTTTTCATAGTTTGTAGGATGGACATTACTCCACTTTTCCAAATATAGGTGTAAACATTGATTTTTCCCCTTTAAATAGGTCCCATTTAAAACCTATAAGCTCATTGTAAACAACTTGTTGGAGACATCCAAACTGAAATAAAAAGCAGTGATGCTGTGTCGCTGACCATAGAAGACTGAGTGTCTGGAGGAGCAGCATTTGTGGATTTTATCATAGTCCCCAAACAGCAAAACAAAGTTTCTTCAGAAATAATGTCGTCTGAGAAATTCTGGATGACCAGGTACTGGATGATAACAATATAATCTGTTTTGAGGAGAGGGTTGGAAGGTGTTAAGCATATACATAAAAGCATTACTTTCTGTATTAATGTTATTTGAATTTATTCTCAAATTCTTCTTAACCCCAGTCCCTCTCAAACCAAATATAGTGTGTCTGATCACAGGCTCTAGTGTTTATTGCTGTCCTACACAGAAAACACTGGGTTTGGGAGTTGTTGTCTGAGTGCAGCTTCAGTAAACCCTGATTGCTTTGTGATTGTGGGTATTGAATGAGATTTATTCAATAGCATGGGCTCCGAGGTCAAGCTGGGATTATGTCAGAGGTGATTGATTCCTGATAGTGTTGTGCCAGGCCTTTGAGCTGTTGTGTGTGTGAAAAGGCCAGAGAATTTGTAGTCTATTTCACTCTCTTGTCCTCTCTGCCTCCATCTCTCTCCAGCTTATGAACGAGCGCCCCAGGGGTGCCATTGGGGTGTGTGAGTGTGTCCACATGAGAGAGGGCCATGCAGGTCACTCTTTTGAAAGAATAAAATTGAAATTGCCTGTATGAGAGCCTGTGGTGTCGGCCCCAGGAGGAGAGATTACAGTGATTCACTGTTAGGGTGACATTTAACAAAGGGGAAAAAGGAAACTTTGGAATATATAATAAAACAAGCTGGAGAGAAAGTCCCCATAGCTGTGACCTCTGCACTGGTCAAACTTTTCTGTCCTTTCTTTCCCCTTCCTCTGAGTCCATGGGACAGAGTGATCATTACAGGTAAGTCAGGTCACTGCTCTGTCCGTCTCATGTGGTTTGAATTAACTTGCAATTATCGGCCTCATTAGCCTGCTGCTGTGAAGCCAAGGTTCAAATTTTTCAATAACATCAGTTTGGGGAGTCGCACCTCAGTACTATGTAGACAGAAACTGACATCACGGTTGTAATCAGCTCTGAAGTGGTAGCTGAAATAGGACAATCAATATATGATTTTTGGACCTTTTACATGACTGTTTCTCATAAAAATGACGTCTCATGATCTCTGTGGAAGAGGAGGCTTGGATCTCATTTTGGAGTACACCAACCAGACACAAGCCTCTTTCACACATGCGCAGTAACCCTGAGCTTTCCCCAGAGGAATTTAGCCATAGGAGCTGTGTGTGTGAAAGCATATGTCCAACACGAAGGACTCGGACAGTACCTGAACTTTATTCAGATAGACCTCTAGTACAAAGTACAGAAAATCTCTGGGTGGTCCCTTTCCACTCTATTGTTGGTACTGCAGAAATGAGCAAATACATGTTGCATTAATATTGATGCAAAGCATCGTTACGGAACAGTCAGTAGCCTCACGAGCCATCTTCAGCATGCTGTAGACAAAACTGCGATTTCAACAGCACATAGTGCCTCCTACAAACACAAAACAGGCACCACCTCTCGCCTGAACATTTTCCCTCTAGTACCAACATGTCAGACACAGAAAACCTCCAGCTGCACACTGTATGTGTGAAATCACAACTCTCATCACAATGCCCAGGTCTGATTCTACAGACATTTGGTTCGTATGTGAAAACAGCAACGTAGACAGTATGTCTGCTGTTGTCCTTACAATACTAAGAAAATGAACTGATGTCAAATGAGCGAGAGTGAAATGGAATGTTCTAGATTCTCCCAACAATCAAATATAGTCAATATGATATGCAGAACATGACGTTTACTTTTTCACAAAAGCCTGAAACTTAGTGTACTTGTACAGTTTGGGGCCCTGAACATTTTCAGAAATTGAGCCTTCGCAAAAACACAGTGTTCAGATGAAAAGTTAAAGGTAAATACAGTGTGTTTGAATGACGGTGAAATTGCAGTATCTGAGGATCTGCAGAATTAAATTTTTTGAACGTTTCATTTATTTTTTATTTGCCGTGTCCGTCTCGAGCCAAAGAGGAAACCTTTTTTTTTTTTTTTTTTTTTTTTTTTTTTGTTAACACTTTTCAGAACAGCCTTCCATCTTGATAAAATACCTCTCTACTGTATTAACAGCTAGGGTTGAAAAATTATTCATTTTTATATCAAAATTAAAATTAAGCAGTGCAATTTTCAAACTGAAAGAGCTGCGTTTCTGTGTTGTAGCCACACTATTAAAGTGTTCCATTTTAACTGCGTTAAATGTAACTTATACCAGAGCTTGTGACCTTCCTGCTGATGTGACAGCCATAACTTACTGGCATTCTGGCACACTACATTAGCCAGAAATCATCAATATTCTTGTCTTCTTGGCAAAAAAACAAAAAACAAACCCAAACCTTATTTTTTGAAAATAATCACTAATCACATTTACAGTATTAATCTGAAAAATCTCAAAAGTTTTCCCCAAATCATTCAGCCCTAGTAACAGTGCTGAATTCTGCCTGAGAGACAGTAAAAATACACTTCACTGAAAGGATGTTTAGATATAACTGTAACTGTTTATGGTGCTGTGTATAGTATCATTGTAATCCGTAGAGGTAGACCTCTCACCTTTTCTGTGTAGTATTTCATGTCTGGCATTAAGCGTTTTTGCAATGGCTTTTATGAAAATGTAAATGTATCACCCACAACTTGGCACATATTGCCCTAATACAGGTATGGCAGATGGTGGTGGTCCTCATAATGAATGTTTTCTAAGATGTTGCTAGGCCAGTTGAGTAAAATGGTGCATTGTGCGTGTGCTTGTGTTCAGGAGATGACTCTTGAGGAGCAGCTGCTGATCACTAACCTGAGTAAATGTGACTTTGGTGAGCTTCATGCTATGCACAAGCAGAAGGTAGAGGCCAGAAAAAACATGACCAAAGAAGAGAAGCAAGTGAGCACATCATATAGAACTGACAAAAACACAAATTTATAGATATTGAATAAACAAAACTATATTTATTACTCTAAATTCCTCACTATTTACACATATTTGCTTTGTCTGACTATTGCTTACTAAGAAAAGGTAACTATAACTTTTGTTTTTTAATTTTTCAACAATGCACCAGGTTATTAAAGAAACCAATCAGAAGATCATAGACGAGTATGGCTTTTGCCTGCTGGATCACCATCGTGAACGTATTGGTAACTTTAAGATTGAGCCTCCAGGGCTGTTTCGAGGCAGAGGAGATCATCCTAAACAAGGCATGCTGAAGAAGAGGATCCAACCAGAGGACGTTATCATTAACTGTGGCAGGTAAAAGGCCTTTAGATGCCATACTCATTTCTGGAAAGTCAGTAACATTTGTAGCTGTGAAGTAATTGTAGTTTGTGGTCTGTAGTGGTTTTAGGAGACCTTTTCTTCAACTTTGAGAAACCTAGAAGACTTTTTTTAATTACTGCAGTTTAAAGTGGTGATGTGTCCCCTTGCAGGGATTCCCGTATCCCAGAGCCCCCTGCTGGTCACAAATGGAAGGAGGTTCGACATGACAACACTGTAACTTGGTTGGCTAGCTGGACTGAGAATGTACAGGGTTCCTGCAAATACGTGATGCTCAACGCAAACTCCAAACTCAAGGTATAAAGACCATCTTTCTTTAGCTGTTCCTTTTGTACCAGTCATATCCTCTCACATTTGCTCTCCCTCCATCCTCCCTTTGTTTTCTCTCTCATGTCAATCTGTATTTGCCACTCTTGGTTAATAGATTAGTTTTTGATGACATTTAGCTGTAGCGCTTGGTGCTGGTTAATCAAACAGAGCAGAAAGCGAAATGCATTCAGAGGCGAGGCAGTTTCGCCTAGTCCTCCTCACCGTGCTTCATCTCATCATTTGTCTCGCTCCGCTCGCTGCCTCTCTCGCACACAATCAAATCAGGATGCAAAGCAATCAATTCCATCATTACTCAATTACCCATGTCTCACAATAAGCAAGGTTATTCCCACAGGAATGCAGATGTAGATTGTAGTTCTTGTGTGCACATTTGCAGCACTTGTTCTTTTACTGCGGCTATGTCTCCTTATATACTCTTCTTTATTTTCACACTTTTTGAATCCTCTCTTTAGCTGTGTACACATACATCTTGGTTTGCATGAGTGTTACTCTGGCAACACAAGGTGTATAGGGTAACAGTGTTGTGGGCCAATTAAATTGCCGCGAGCCACAGGTTCAAAACATAAGCTAACCTCTGACATGTAGGTGAATGCAAAATTAATCCAAAAATACGCCTGGCAATGGCAAACTTAAAGTAAATCATTAAAGGAAGGTCAGGCTTTCACTTTAACTTTGACGTCATATATGGAGAATGTGACCTGACTGCAGAATTGCATTGTTTACAATGCTTGCCGTCTAAGGCAGAAAAGCTTTAACTGCAGTGTAGATCTTGGTTATGTTGAAGGACTGAACTAGATTGCTGTTATTCATATTCCAAAGGCAAATAAATTACAAAAAAATATTTATTGTAAGATGTCATTCATTAAAACAATGAATATTGTATAAATGTTTGTGTTCGTATTTTATTTTAAAAGGTAAACTGTTGTGGCATATTTTAGACCTTTATTTGTTTTAATGTTAATACGTTGATCAATATTATAGCTCATGAGTTCGCCTAATCCAGTACAGCAACATCATGGTCAGCAAACCATTTGGGTAATAGTTTAGCACTGTGGGAAGGTGCTACATCCTGCTGGAAAAGAAAATCCGCATCTCCATAAAGCTTGTCAGCAAATTGAAGCATGAAATGCTCTAAAATCTTCAGACAGACAGCTGCATTGACTTTGGACTTGATAAAACACAGTGGATCAACACCAGCACATAATGTGTCAACCCAAACCATCACAGACTGCAGAAACTTCACACTGGTCTTCAGACACTTTGGATTCTGTGTCTCTCCACTCTTTCTCCAGACTCTAGGACTCTTAATTTCCAAATGAAAGCAAAATTGACTTTCATCTAAAAATATGAATTTGGACCATAGAGCAACAGTCCAGTTCTTTTTCTCCTCAGTCCAGATAGGATTCTTCTGATGTTATCTCTGGTTCAGAAGTGCCTTGACATTAACCATTTTTAACAGGTGTAGCCTGATAGATACACAGTATTTATACTGTTTGGAAAGTAATTGTATAAAATTCACAAATGAAATATTCCAATATTCTAAATTCTGATTAATGAGCTGTTGGAATACTAATAAACTTTAACACAAAATGACATGAAATCACTTTAACAATTATAAAATATGACCATTGTATTGGTGTAAGATGAGCTAATATATTTTATGGTATGCAGGCTGAGAAAGACTGGGAGAAGTATGAAGTGGCTCGCAGGCTCAAGTCATGTGTGGATGCCATCCGATCCCAGTACATGGAGGACCTGAAGTCTAAACAGATGGGCACTCGGCAGAGAGCTGTGGCACTCTACTTCATTGACAAGGTCAGCCGTTGCTCACATTTTGCACACACACATAGATGCACTCACATTTTCTGTGCACCTGCTTTGATAATGATGGGCTTTTGACCACCCTGCTGTTACATCATTTCTAAAGGTCTTTGGTACTGAAGCTTATCAGTAATTCATGTTGGTAAGAAAGCTGTAGAATGTCCATTAATATGAAGAGTTCAGATAAACAGCCTCGCTCTACTTCAAATGGTTACTAACTCATATGACCATCATGAAGGTCATGTTCCTACAGCTTATTGATGCTCTTAGATATCTTTGCCTGTACACTAAATGGTGTTGAATGGGAATTCCCCACTTTTTTCTTTTTTTCAAAAAATGTCTTTCAGAGCAACAAAGATAAAATTGTTAAATATTTACAGTGGTGGTGATAGAAATCACGGGTTGTAATGTCAACAAATTTTGCCAACTTATTTACTATCCAAAAAGACCAGTAACATATATACAGCTAATAATCCTAGCTTTATAAACTCCACTGACAAATAAAGCAACCTTTGTGTTTAAGATAATAGTAACTTCAGGCTCCTCCAGGATGGCATTGCATAAGGATGATTGGGCTATAAATACGTTTGGGGTGTGTGACAAGATTGATAGATTGAGAAAAGGGGATACTGTGTGTGATTGTTTGATGTGTGGAAAATGGGTTATAAAGCAAATGACAATGATGGGCAAAAAGGATTAATTACATTTGGGTGCCAAAGCCATATTGTGAAGAAAGTAACTAAATTTGTAGGTGTAGTGAAGTAAAGAGTCATGTGGGTCTACCAGCAGTGGTAAAAATCCCAGTCTACAGGACATTATCTTCAGAATTGTGGCTGAAATATGAAAATGACTGATGGGATCGCTGATGGTTTTTGGCTTTGAACCAAGAATTTGTTCTCGATGTCGGTGCAGATCCTTCACAATGAGTTCCTGAAAGAACACTCCACCACTGCTGGTAGACCCATATGGCTGTATGCTTCAATACACCTGCAAATTCAGCTACTTCCTTCACACTCTGGCCTTTGGGACTCATTTATCACTCCTTTATGCCAATCATTAAAATCTGTTTTGTGACCCATTTTCTACACATTGAATAAGACAATCACTGCATGTACTACCTCTTCTCAACCTACAAATCCCATCACACACCCCGTGGGTATTTATAGCCCGATCATCCTTGTGCAGTGCCATCTGTAGAAGCTTGAAGTTGCTACCATTTTAAACATGCAAAGTGACACATTATTTTCCAAATAGTTTATATGAAAAAATGATAAAATGGTGATAAATACAAAAATATTTGGTTACTGATTTACCTTCCATTAGCTTTAAAACCCTCAATAACTGCAATCTTAGCATTAAAACTGAAGCTGAAGTTCAGCAGTTTAGTTTGTGCCAGCTACAAAATGTAAAGTTAAATTGGAAGTTTTAAATATATCCACATCAGCAGCCACAAGTTTCTCTGACCTTCTCTGTTGACATTTATACCTCTCTAGAATGGAGAACTTCACATCAAACAACTCAGAATAACCACATCTTAACAATGTAATTATTCAATATTCAGTTTTACACTGAAATGATTGCAGCTTCAGCACATTAGACCTGCTCCCAGCTATGAAATATTGATATCGCATGTAGAATTACTGTTTTACTGCAGATACATTCAAACCCACACACACCACTTCAGCCCATGTGTATAAATTTGTTTGAGTAGCGATAAAAGATCGGAGACTCTTTATTAACCTCTACTCTGCCCTGAAGTGTTTAGGGGTTAAGCGCTTACAGGACGCAGCAACAGCAGCACTCTATGACTGACACAGCTGCAAAATGAGCTCACGACCTTCTGGTAGCTGGACAGCTTCCCGTCCTGCAGTGATGCCCAAACCCCTTCACACAGGGCCTGGGTCCAAGTTCCTGTTTCAAACTGATATTTTATGTGTGTGCGTGCATACAGCTGGCTCTGAGAGCAGGTAATGAGAAGGAAGAAGGGGAAACAGCTGATACAGTGGGTTGCTGCTCTCTGCGTGTGGAACACATCATTTTACATGATGCACTCGATGGGCAGGAGCGTGTGGTGGAGTTTGACTTCCTGGGTAAAGACTGCATCCGCTACTACAACAAGGTTCCTGTCTCCAAAAGGGTAAGGCCACGTGTGCAATCGTTATGCCAATCACGTAATTCCCCAGCCGCAGAAGAGAAAGCAATAAAGCATTGTTTAGCCTCTGTTTCGTGGTGACATGCACACTGAGTCAGCTGTAGGTCTGGTATAAGAAGCATATTAAAATCTGAGGGGGAGGCATTTGCCACTGTAAAGCAGCTTAGGTCATTCTCCTTTGGCTTTGGAAATTATTGTTTTGCTTCTAATATGGTAATGCAAGGAGCCAAACTATTTTAGACAGTGCATGTAAAAAATGTTTGCTCCTGTCAGGCACTGTTTGCCAGCACAAGCTTTCTCATTATTTAAATGAGAACATTTAAGCGAAAGTCATCAGGTAAGGAATAATTAGTTCTCTGAATATTTAATAGGTTCATTGTGAGAGGAGGAGAGTTTGTGGAAATGTCAGATGTAATTGAAAGGAAGTGTAATTTCCATATCCTGTTTTCAGTGAGAATTGGAGCCCCTGGATCATGGCATCTGGTGCCAGCTGATTATATGGGTTGATGTCATATTGGTTTATTTTGTCTTGGTGAGTCTAATGACATGTTGAGTTGAACTCCCATCTTCAGTGGAAGGAAAAGTGAATGGGGGGTGGGGGTGATGTGGATGCAGGCAGCTGCTGCTTTGTGGCCAGATTTTGCTGCTCAGTGTATGGGAAGTGTGGTAATGATGTGTAAAACCTGGTGAGCTTTCAGTGATTACGATTGGAATGGGTTTGTGGATAAGTCAATCACCACTTTGGTCGGCGTTCTGTTCATTCAGTCAGGGACCGAGTCCCTCACTGCTTGACAAGCATGTCTGCGAGCTTCTGTTTTTCTTTTGCATTTCGCCCAAGGACAAAGTTATTCAAATGAGTCTGTTTTAAAAGAAACACATCTGCTATCATTAATTAGTAGCGTGCATATTTTAGCCTTTAGTTTATTCAGCAGGAGAGGAGGGAAAACAGAACTTCATGAAAATGTCAAATATAATTGAGTGCTATCGCTCTCTTGCTCAGCCTCTTTCTTGCACACACACACTCTCTCTCTCTCTCTCTCTGTCTGTTTTAAAAGTCAATGCCACTATAGGCATAAACCTCAGATATGATGTATTTGTTTATTTTTGTTGTCTCTGTCTTTCAGGTTTTCAAAAACCTCAAGCTTTTCATGGAAAACAAGCAAGGCGGGGACGACCTGTTTGATCGACTGAATGTGAGTGGAGACCTTTGGGGATTGTTTCCAGTTTTAAAGCTGGATCTCTCGGTTACCTAAATAACTTGAAGGGAATTTCTACCATTTATTAAAATATACTAAATAATAACGTCACTGAAATGTCAGCAGTGTTTGACAGTGATATGATATGCAGAACAATCTGAATTCATTGATTAAGCTTGTAATTATAATTGTATTATCCAAAACCTCCAGTGATCCTATGGTTGTCCTCTGAGTTTTAAATTGAACAATAATAAAATAATGTTTAACATGAATAATTCATGTTTTTGGTACTGCTTTAAGTACATATCTCTGTTCTGGAATCTGTGCTGGCAATTCTGGTCATGTGACTGACCTGATATACACTGTGCACATCTAACTAATAGTGAACGAGTGTTTTATCTCTTGAAACCTGGCCTGAATGGCAGCAATATAGAATATGCAGAGAGCAAGAGTGAATAATGGAGGCAGGCCAGCCTGGTGATCGTAGGCGGAGGTGCAGGAAGATGATTCTGTGTTCTGTGCTGCTCTTATGACACCGTGAAGGCCTAAGTAAAGAAGAAAGAAAAAATATGGCTTCCACTGTCTGGCCTCTGCCATGTAAACCTGCAGATCTTATTGCAAATCGTATTACACGCTGCTCTGTGTGTGAATGTGTATGTCAGAGATTTGCTACTATGCTGATTTCTCCATCCATGGCAATGGGCAAATACCCAAATACTTGAACCTGATGTAGGAAAGGTCTTGACGTGGTCAAATATTTCACATCCTGTTTTTTTGTGCCAGTGCAGAGTTTTCACCCCTATCTCTTAGTGTTTCCTAGTCTTGCTCTTGGGGGCAGGGCTGCACATTTGTGGTGCCTCTGTGATCTGTTTAACAGCACTCCTGCCGATAGGATATTCTGCAAAAACACTTATATAACTCTGAAAATTTTTTTCCTAGAAACCAAACGGAACGTACCCCCGAAACCTTAAAGGGTCTGCTTTTTGCATACAGTGGGGGAAAAAAAGTATTTGGTCAGCCACTGATTGTGCAAGTTCTTCTACTTGGAAAGACGAGAGAGGTCTGTAATTTTCATCATAGGTACACTTCAACTATGAGAGACAAATGAGAAAAAAAATCCAGGAAATCACATTGTATTATTTTTAAGGAATTTATTTGTAGATTATGGTGGAAAATAAGTATTTGGTCAATAAACAACCAGCGAGAATTCTGGCTTTTACAGCCCTCATATTCTGCACTAATTACTTGTATTAATTGCACCTGTTTAAACTTATTTCTATAAAAGGCAACTGTCCACACTCTCAATCATTCACACTCCAAAGAGCTTTCTAAGGACAACAGGGACAAAATTTTAGACCTGCACAAGGCTGGGATGGGCTACAGGACAATAAGCAAGCAGCTTGGTGAGAAGGCAACAACTGTTGGGACAATTTTTAGAAACTGGAAGAAACACAAGATGACTGTCTGGGGCTTCATGCAAGATCTCACTTCATGGGGTAATGATGATTCTGAGAAAGGTCAGGAGTCAGCCCCAAACTATACAGGAGGACTTGATCAATGACCTGAAGAGAGCTGGGACCACAGTCTCAAATAGCGCTTTTCCACCAAAAGAACTCTGGTTCTTGAACTGGTGCCGTTCGGGCTTATGAGAACCGCGGTGCTTTTCAGTGAACCAGCCCGCGTTTCCACTAAGTTTTAGTTGAACCGAGAATACGTCACGGTGTACGTCATCAACAAAGCGGAATTATAAAGAAAGATGCCGGAGCGCATCGACTACTTGCGAGCATTTGTGCTCTTGGTACAAATGTTTGTTTCACTTCACAAGTCAAATCTAGAGCTAAGCTAAGCTAACCCTTTTTTTAGCTTCTTTAGCTAATTTATCACTTGCTCTCTTAAACGAACAAAACCTGCCCGAGCTAAATCTTCCACCAGCTCGCTGTAGAGTTTCTCCTTTCTAATACTCCCCTCAAGTTTCTCCTGAAACTCCGGAGAACACCAAATAGATAACAAAAACTGAGTTTCTTCAGTGGACCACTGTACACTACGAGTCGCCTCAGTGCGCAGGCGCGTTTGGTTCGCACTGAAAAACCAAGTATTTTTTGGTTCCCGCTGCGAACGAACGTTCTTGGTTCGGGCCGGTATTTTTGTTGGTGGAAACGCGCCGAACAGTTCAAAATTAGGTTCTTGAACCAGAACCGTGCCGGTTCCGTGTTGGTGGAAAAGCGCTAAGAGAGAACCATTAGTAACACACTATACCATCATGGTTCAAAATCATGCAGGGCATTCAAGGTCCCTCTGCTCATGCCAGCACATGTCCAGGCCCATTTTAAGTTCGCCAATGACCAGAGGAGGCATGGGTAAAGGTCATGTGGTCAGATGAGACCAAAATAGAGCTTTTTGGTACTCAAGTCCACTTGCCATGTTTGGAGGAAAAAGAATGCTGAGTTGCATCCCAAGAACACCATACCTACTGTTAAGTATGGGGGTGGAAACATCATGCTTTGGGGCTGTTTTTCTGCAAAGAGGACAGTACGACTGATCCGTGTTAAGGGAAGAATGAACGAGGCCATATATAGTGAGATTGTAAGCCAAAACATCCATCCATCTGTAAGAGCATTGAACATGAAATGTGGCTGAGCGTTCTAGCATGAAAATGATCCCAAATACACTGCCCAGGCAGTGAAGGAGTGGCTCCGGAAATGTCCTGGAGTGGCCTAGACAATTTGTGGAGGGAGCTGAAAGTTTGTGTTGCCCAGCAACAGCCCCAAAACATCACTACTGTAGAGGAGATTTGCATGGAGGAATGAGCCAAAATACCAGCTACAGTGTGTGCAAACCTGGTGAAGACTTACAGGAAACATTTAACCTCTGTCATTGCCATGTTACAAAGTATTGAGTTGAACTTTTGTTATTGACCAAATACTTATTTTCCACCATAATTTACAAATAAAATCTTTATAAAATCCTACAATGCGATTTCCTGGATTTTTTTTCTCATTTGTCTCTCATAGTTGAAGTGTACATATGATGAAAATTACAGACCTCTCTCGTCTTTCTAAGTAGGAGAACTTGCACAATCAGTGGCTGACCAAATACTTTTTTTCCCACTGTATATATAGCTTGAATTGAAATGTATAGATATTTTCTCGCCCATTTGTCATTCTTATGATGACAACATGGTAATTGCAGACATTCCATTGGAGGACTAGTGACTGTGCAATGTGTAAAAAACCCCATTTCATCTCTATAAACAAAGAGCATGCACGCAAACAAAGACCTTTCACCTTGAGTGTCCATCTATATTCAGTATAGGGCAGGGGTGGGCAACTCCAGTCCTGGAGGCCCGGATTCCTGCACAGTTTGGTGATCTACCTGATCAAACAGCAGGTTTAATTGTAGTGTCAGACCACAAACATCACTAAAATGTGCTGGTCTGGAGTTGCCCTCCTCTGGTGTAGGGTTTGTAGACCAAAATGTATCTAAAATTTGGACACAAAGTAGCACCTTTGTCAGATATAACAGCTGAACACACTTGTGACATTCTTTCTACAATAGACATCAAATATTCTTCAGACAGTTCTTCACAAATCTGCTGCAGATGTTCACATAAATGTCGACACTTGTAGGTTTACTTTGTTTTTCACTTCATCCCAAATCAGCTGGATGGGGTTTAAGTCTGGAGACTGTGCTGCCACTCCATGTTTTCAAGCTGACCATCTTGTTCTTTTTTTCTGAGGTAGTTCTGGCAGAGCTTGGACTTATGTTTTGTCTTGCTGTAGGATCAACCCCTGACCCACTAGGCACATACCAGAAGCGTTCTAAAACGGTTCTAAAAACTTTTGACCAGTAGTGTCTGTGTGTACCTAATGAAGTGGTAATAAAATGTAACGTTTCTGTAATTCCAGTAGTCGATGCCAATCACTTTGACCAAGTGTTTACCCTGAAACGCAGCCATGTTGGGTTAAACTGTGTGGGGTTTGATGAAGCCCTTGGTCCAGTACATTTTGTAGGATGTTTTATTTACCTAATTGGTCTGGTCAACACACAGCTGAGAGTTAAAAAATCCCAGATGCTGGATGACTCCAAGCGTGAATCAACAGTGTATGGATGTACAGAATTAGTCAGGCTTCAGTGGAGACAACCACAGCAGTGGGTGCAGATGTTCTGTCTGCCTATTACAGCTCGTATTTGCAACAAAAAAAACCCTCCCAGATCAAAGCTGCAGTGTTATTATTATCCAGAATATGTTAAAAGTTCACATTGGTTGGTGAGACTGCAAGACTGGGCTGAAGTCGTGAGCCCAGAGGGAACATTACATGGATTTATGAAGCATTGTTTTCTGTGTGTTATGGCATGTTAGCAGGTTCTGTTGACTGTAAATGAATGTGTTGTGTTATTGGTATGCCTGCAGTTGTGTAGTAATAGGTTGAAGGTGTTGCTGTATGATAATTCTTTTAGAGACATGCATTCTTCTGTATGGCGAAACAAAACTGTGTAGATCCCAGATTAATGGGTATGTATTGCTTGTGTTTAGCTCACAGAGCCCACACTTCTGCCCTCACAGATCCATTTACATGGGACTAAAACTGAGTTAATGCCTTTAAAATCCCATCTCTTCCTCTAAATGCAAAGCAGTGTAGTTGAGGAAACCCTCCAGCTTGTGTGGTCATGCTGAAGACCACTTATTTCAATCTCAATACAACAGTGCCATCTAGTGAAATGAGGACTGTGATGGAATAAAGGATATTCTCTCTCTTCTGTATTTTTATCACAGACTACAATGTTGAATAAGCATCTGAGTTCTCTCATGCCTGGTCTGACAGCCAAGGTTTTTAGGACGTACAACGCCTCCATCACACTGCAGCAGCAGCTCAAAGAGCTTAGCGATTGTGAGTATATTTCTCTCTTTTATTCCTTCTTTGTCTTTTCTTTGCTTGGGTTTATTTTTTTGGTTGTATTGTTAAGCTTTGTCTTTGTCAGACATGTTTAATGGCTTGCGATCTTGAAGCAAAGACCTAAAAAAGAAAAGTAACCTGCTCAGTATTTGGAATAAGAAGTATCCTTTCTTCATGGCATAGTCTTCTACTAATATTCATCACAATTCTCTCCACACACTCTTCCTCCTGTGAAGAGCTATTTGCATATGAAAGCTGTACTTTTTCTAGCAAGTCCATACTGATTTTTGGGACAGCTTTCATGCTTTCTGCAAATGTTCTGTGTTATACAGACTGAGCCTTTTACACTTGAGCAATTCACAGGCCAGCAATCTAATCGTATGGCTCAAACAGCTGGAGTGGATGAGTGGAGACGTGTGGTAATACATCATCCCTGCATTTTAAAGCTGTCACTGACTCCTGCAGTAGTCAGAATTAGTGTTTGTGATACTGCCTTCATTGGCTAAATTAATGAAATGGTTATTGATTATTGCAGCTGACGTTGAAACACGAGAAATGAAGTGTGAGACTCATGTGAGGTGATGGCTTTGACAGATTCTTGCTTTACCATACCTTGTTCTTGAAGGGGAAGCCGTCCCTCGTCATTTCTTAGCAGTACCTTACACAGCTGTCCAGTAATAACATTCTTATTTAGAGCAAAAGTCTGCTTGTGAAAAAGAAATGATTTCATCATTGACCAGTATGGGAGCTGGAGTCAAGTCTGTAGGAGCATATGTCTCAGCACTGGCTTGCTTTGTGCCCCCTCAGCTTCTCCCAGCAGGACATATGCTTAACACATTCATCATTGAAGTCTACAGAGTTTGTATTCATTTGGCCGTGTTTGCATGCATGCACAATTAAACCCTTAAATACATTTGCATGTTTGTGATCATGCTGGGGGCAATTTTTAGATAATAATTGCTGCAGTTGTCCGCTGTGCCAGCATTGCAGTCTTTGCCGGGTGTGTGCGTGTGGGTGAGATGTCTGTCTTCATATGTTGCAGCTAAGAGTAAATCTGTTTACTGTATCTGCTACAAGCCGTAATTAAATCAACTATACACAGCAAGGGCTCAACCCACGGGTGGTGTGTTTGTGTGTATGTGCAGGCATGCAAGTAACAGATGGCAGGCATGTAAGTGTTAAATGCCACACAGAAGCACAATTCAGTCACTGTGTTATGTGCTTGAGCTGAAACAATGAGGAAGTTCTCTCACTCTGTGTATTTGATCTCATTCTTTTGGTGGATCAGATATTGCTATCATTTTCAGGGACTGTCAAAGAGCTTGTACAGCCATTACAGCATTTCTGTAAGCCTTGGAAGTGCACATATATGTAGCCTTGAATATCACCCACTGCTGGAAACAAATCTGCACAGTTCAATAATTGAGACGTATTGAAGTCACTCGCTTGTGTTGAAAGATGCGCAGTAGAGATATGGACAAAAGTATTGCAACACCTGCTCATTCATTGTCTTCCAAAATTAAGAGTATTAAAGAGTTTGTCCTTCTTTTGTTGGAGTTCTTGCTTTTACTGTCCAGGGAAGGCCACATTCTAGATTTTGGAGCATTGCCATGAGGATTTGATTGCATTTAGTGACGAGAGTGTTAATGAGGTCAGGATATTGGATGATCACCTCCCCAACTCATCCCCAACCAAACGTACTGGATGGAGCACCAACATTCCAAAGAGCTCAGTTCCACTGCTCCACAGCTCAATGCTGGGGGGCTTTACACCACTCTAGCCCATGACTGGCATTACACATAGTGGCAATAGGTTTATTTTTATCTGCTCCAGAGAGTCCTATTCTGTTGGCAGTACTTCTCTTCAGGGACTAGACAAGCTGTGTGTGCAATTGTACATCTGTGTCAGCAATGCATAGAATTAAAGTAGCTGAATGCATTCATTTGAGGGAATGTCCACAATTTCTAGACATTGTGTACTTGCACATTATTTTTTTTACACTGGTAAGGAGTCACAGTGTAGATGCAACAGTGAAGTGGATTAGCAGTCAGTTAAATCAGTGGATAGTTTTTGTTGATATGAAATCAAATTGACTGTTTTCTGTGCAGGTACCTCTGTGCTATGTTTGTATTGAAAGATACATACATTACGCCAAAACCTCAGGCATCAGGCAGCATATTGGTAATTTTATTGACTGTGAGGTAGCTTATAGAGACATAAAACACATTGGATTTGTGGTTCCTGTCACAATCACTATGAATAATTCTGACTCTGTAGGGCTTTTTGACTGGCACATATTACACCTTCAATTGATCTCATTTTAATTATGCAGAGATGCTGTTGAATTGCCTTTTAAATTTGCTTTCTCCTGACATGAAAGACCACCTCCTTGTATCTACACTTATTGTCAATTTTATCAAAGGCATTGACCATATAGGTGCACTTTGTAGTTCTACAATTACAGACTGTAGTCCATCTATTTCTCTGTATACTTTGTTAACCCATTTTTACCCTGTTATTCAGTGGTCAGGACTGCTACAGAGCAGGTATTATTTGACTTTTGGATCATTCTCAGTACTGCATCTTGATGGTGTGTCACTGCAGTGCTGAGAATGATCCACCACCCAGATAATACCGGCTCTGAGGTGGTTCTTACCTGAAGAACAGGGTGAAATGAGGCTAACGAAGTATACAGAGAAACAGATGGACTACAGTCTGCAATTGTAAAACTACAAAGTGCTCCTAAATAATCTGTGAATCAATGGATGAGTGTAGATAAAAGGAAGTGGTTGTAATGTTATGGCTAATCATAGGATGCAACAGGTTCTGTTTTCATGAAATGAGCCGGACAGTGTGTGTGAGATTTTATATATATATATATATATATATATATATATATATATATATAATGTGTACTTGAAGATGAATACACTTGTGTACAGTACAATACAGTATGTGTGGTTAATAAGCTACCAGACCTTTTTTATTTAAAATCAGCATTTTCATCTGTCTTCTCTCTGTCCATTTCTCTCTTTTTCATCTCTAGCATCAAATAATGTGCTAGAGAAGCTGCTCTCCTATAATCGGGCAAACCGTGCGGTTGCAGTTCTCTGTAACCATCAGCGGGCACCGCCAAAATCCTTTGAGCAATCCATGGCCAATCTGCAGACTAAGGTCAGGAAACAGATGCATAAATGACAAAGTATTATTACACATATTGCTACAAGGTCAGTTTGATTGCACTTTCCCAGGTTCTAACATCATGGTGCTGCACAGGATCATTGTGCTGCTCATTTTGTTTTAGTTTACAGAGTGTATACAGTGCCACTTTAAAAAAT
This sequence comes from Crenuchus spilurus, assembly GCA_036984385.1. Classification (NCBI taxonomy): domain Eukaryota; kingdom Metazoa; phylum Chordata; class Actinopteri; order Characiformes; family Crenuchidae; genus Crenuchus; species Crenuchus spilurus. The sequence continues at coordinate 69,895 of BRDA01001684.1, read as the reverse complement.
AAGAATATTATGAAAAAGTTCATTGTTTTATCATTCATAACAGTATACTGTCATATTTCAATTGCACATTTTAAGCCTTTTTTCATTTTATTGTTTATCAGTATGGCTTACAGCTTATAAAAATCACCAGTCTTTGAGAATATTTGAGTTTGACTTAAATTATCATTTAAACTGCTCTGTCATCTAAGCATTTCACTGCAAGAAATTGTGTGTGACAAAAGTTAATTTGATTTGAAACAGTATCAACAAAAAATAAATGGATCATGTCACTTTACCTTTATAAATTGCATTCCGGACACAGATGAACTTTTTCATAATATTCAAATTTTTGAAGAAGCAGTAGTAGTTCTTGTGTGGGATTTTGAGATGGAGATACTGCATACGTGGAATAATGTCTAGCTCTCTGCTTTGTGGATTTAGATTGAGAGTAGGAAAGAGCAGCTGGCACTGGCTAAAAAAGAGCTGAAAGTGGCCAAGACAGAAGCCAAAGGGAGCTCTGACAACAAGCTACTTGTGTAAGTTTTTTTTAAGTCTGCAAAGGAGTCTTTAGAATTGATTATTCCCAGCAAAAGATGTCTGTGTTTGTGTATTTGCTTGTGTTCATGTAGTATGGTGAAGAAAAAGAAGGCAGCAGTTCAGCGCTGTGAGGAGCAGCTGCTGAAGTTGGAGGTTCAAGCTACAGACAGAGAAGAGAATAAGCAGATTGCCCTGAGCACCTCCAAGCTCAACTACTTGGACCCACGTATCTCCGTGGCCTGGTGACGCTATAAAACATACACACAAGCACAGTCATAACAGCTAGTAGTGCATCTCCAAAAGTTAGAATATTGTTCAACTTCATTTGTGTTTATAATCTAATCCAAAAAGGTAACCTGTTAAATATTTGTTACATCTAAAGTGACACATTAAGTTTTTGCTGTATGAACAGTAAATTTCTTAAATTTGAAATTGTTTGAATAAGTTGGAAAAAAAGCTTGAAATATCCCTTTATGTGTAAAATATAAAATATGACTGTTAGTGTGTGTGTGTGTATATATAACCTTTTTGAATTATGAACAACAACTTTTTCATAATATTTTACATTTTTTTTGTTATGGCACAGAATGTGGTTCAAACAGCTGTGCTGAGAACAAATTTGCCTTGATTTGCTTCCACATGCATTATGTTTCCTGTTTTGTAGGTGTAAGAACATGGAGGTGCCACTGGATAAAATCTATAACAAGACTCAGAGGGATAAATTTGCCTGGGCTGTTCACATGACTGAGCCAGACTTTCAGTTCTAATCTCATTTAATTCCAGTTCAGCATTAACATTAAAGTGTTTTCAGCAATTACTGTTTTTAAACTGAAGTTCACACTTTAAAGTACTGTTCTTATTATATCAAGTCTTTATACTTTTATATGTTTTATTATAAATTTAAATAAACATGTTCATGACAGTCCTGGTCAAATGTTTTCCTTAAGAATGTACTACAATGTTTAACCTAAAATTTAGCCAGAACATGTAATACTTGTGCATCTCAAAAATTTAGAATATGAATAAGTTCATTTGTTCAGAATGTAATAAAATGTAAACTTTTACATTACATCTAAAGTGACAAAAACATTAAGACTGAATGGAAATATAGAAACTCAATTATTCTGGTATTTCATTTTGTGTGTAAATTACTTTTGAAACTGGAAGAATATGAAGACAAAAACACTTGAAACTATACATTTACATAATGAATATAAAGAGTGAGCTTATTCACAATATTCAAACTTTTGGAGATGCACTAGTAGTACTATAATGAGAAAATAGAATTTAAATAACCCAGATTTCCCACTAATGTTCTGTTTGCTGCTGAATGGTCTATGCAATGAATGTGCTTGCTCAATATTTGAGACCCTGCAAGCTTAAGTGCTATGTTTGAACGTTTTTAAAGATAAACCCAATGTCTCTGCTTGTACATATGCATTTTTATATTTACAGCCACATATTGTATTGGCCTGCATTCATGCAAGTGAAGTGAATGTCTCTGCATGTCTTTATAGACAAATCTAATTTGACTGGTGATACAAAGGCATACAGGAAATGCTCCTAATTTGAGCACAGTAAAGTTTGTGTTAGTCTTTGTTCTCCTTTTGCTGTAGTAATGATGCAGCTTTCCAGTGAAGGTTACTGATCACGTTTCAAACAGACTTGCAGCTGCTGGAACAAAGCAATCTATTCAAATGTATTTTGTATGAAACCATTTTAATAGCAGAAATTCAGCTGAAACTGGAATGGTGCAAGATTGGCACACAGGTAGTGCTTAAATTACTGTAACAAAGGTTATGACTATGGTTCTGTGGCCGTCAAAGTGTTTTTTTTTTTTTTTTGTAATAGTTAAAGTAAAACAAAGTTTAAGAACAACTGTATTACCAGGAACAATTAGTATTATGGTTCCGTATAAAAAGAACTATACAACACATTAAATCAAATCAGTCACTTCTAGGAAGAAGAGGAATGCTGCACTTGAATGTCCTTACTCTGCTGTTATTTGGCAACCTGTTGAAGAAAGTATTTTTAGCATGATCCAGTCAAATGTGAAATGAAAGGGTTTAAACTGTATTTTTTTTTTTTTAATCTTAAAAGTAAATTAGTGTCACTTTACCTTCACTAAGAGGCCTCGCCTTCTTTAGCCTTGTTCTCTCCCTCTACTTCCTCCACCCCAGCCTGAGTCATCAGGTCAGCTATGTTCTTCTCCAGGTCATCGATGCGTGTGCTCATTTCATCAAGTGACTCTTATTAAGGAAGACAGAGCGACCAATATGCAACCATTGCACTAATATTCTCTCAGTCTACATATTGAAATAGAGGCAAAGGGTAAGCACATTTTCACTTTTTATGACGTGATGGGTTTTAGAGCTATTACCTGAAACATTGTATTGTTACTGCATTGAAATACTGTGTCTGATGAGCCAAGCTCTTCTGGGGTACTAAAAATCTAGCACTGAAGTCAGGACAAGGCTGGGCATGTTCATTAGTGTTGAGAAATGAGTTTCATGCTGCCTCCAGGACAGCGTTATGTTTGCAAGCATGATCTTTGTCTCCGACTACATACACGTGACAGCATTTGAAAAAACCTTTCCGTTGTATTGGTAGAATTCACTTAAAAGCTGCATTTCCAGTCACATAATGTACATTAATGCCAGTCTACAGTAGATTTACATTACATTTAAGGCATTTAGCAGACACTCTTATCCAGAGCAACTTAGAAAAGTGCTTTGCTGTTTACCAAGGAAGAATCTCTAGCCAGTTAATGTAGGATAGAATCCAGAAGATATCTCAAGCTTAGATGCTGCCAAATACAAAAGTCAGTATAAATCAGTGCCCAGAGCTTCTTTACTGCCTTGGGTAAGTCTGCTCACATGACCAGCATATGCTTCACTTAAGTATTCCCCAGAAGCTCAGAATTCCTAACCAGCAGCACTATTCAAATCTTTATTATTACGCAATCTAACCATTAACAAACATCTCTCAGAATCCAATCTCAAGTGAGATACTGACCACATGGTATCTACAATCAGTCTGAAGCTCATGACTATAGCAATTCCATAATGTCAGTGACTAGCAGTCATAGACCATGTACAGTTGTATGCTCATGTACACTTTTCTCATACTGTGATTGGGATGCAGTGTTTTTATGACTCAGGAAAGAGAATTTTCTCAAATAAAGTAGGATATTTCTCCCGATGATTTGGTCTGACATGGTCTGGAATTTGTCCTGCATCTGCTGCAACAACGTCTGCACCTGTCAGGGGAGAAAGCATAAGAGGAAAATTAAATCACCATTTGCCTACAATCATCTACCTTGCCTCTGTTTTGTCAGCTTAAAGATGCCTCTCTGTGATGTGATCCATTCCGGTGTTATAAATAGGAGAGATAAAAAGAGAACTTTATCAATCCCAAAGGAAATTGTAGCGTTAATAGTAGCAAAACATTAGTTTCACATGCCTACATATATGCTCAAATAAGAATAGATGTTAGAATAAAATGAGAGAATATGAAAAGGAACAGCTAGTTACAGATGCATGACACACTAGTGCATCGCAAAATTAGAATATTGTGAAAAAGTTCAAAATGGTAAATAGTCATGTTTTATATTCATTACATGTAAAGACATCAAGCTTTTTATTGTAGAAATGTTGATACTTTTTAAATTGTAGTTTACTCAATCTCAATTTCTGATTAAGCATAAGCCATACTGAACACCAATGAAAAAATGAAAACACTGTTCATGTTAATATATACATTTTGAATTAAATTAAGAACAATTATCTCTTACAATATTCTTATTTTGATGTGGCAATGTATGTAACATTTTACACTACATGCTATTAGATGGATTTAGGTAATTTACAATGAGTATGACTATAGCAATTGTCACCAGTACTTACACGTGTTTAGTGGTTTAGTTCACAGCGAGTGCGAATCAAACCAGTAGTGTCAGCAGTATTTACAGTCCAAAGTGTACAGTGAAAAACGTCAACAGTGTGAGGTTATGATATATTACAAAGTGAATTCACAGAAGAGTCACAGTTGCCAGGTCATCAAAACCTCTTATAGTAAAAATAGAAAATGAATTAATAGTATTTAACTGGGCCGGTAAAACCATGAAGAGGTGAAAACAGGCACTGAAGAGCATTTGATGGACACTCCCTAATATTAGATGACTACCTTAAACAAGACCTGAAAAAATAACATGAAGGAAAGGAGATAACATTAAATGCAAAAAAGGCTTCTTTTAACGCCTGTGACTGGACGGTTTGGATTTGGGGCTTTTTTTAGCTTGCGTAAAGCTCCGTTCTAAGCATTGGGATGGAGGATTTTTGGGCACTTGGCATCCCTGAGAAGAGTACAGTAGTCTGTGATGAAATGGCATAGCAACCTGTGTCTGATCTGCTTGATCAGTTAAATCAACATTTTCTTTCAGCTCATCAATTTGTAGCTTATCAGAAGTACATGCAGCAGCAAATACTATGCATCATTGCTATAACTCACTACATTTAAGTTTAAGTTTTCGTAAGCGTCTCATTAGAATTCCTCGGACCACCTTAAATAATCGACGACACACTACGCAATTTAAGGTGGAACGGGAACTTCGACTAAAACCTTAACGAATAAGAAGCTAATTAAAGCTTCGTAAATGAACAGAAGCCAAGACAGGTTGATTCTCAGTTTTGCTGGCTAAATTAACTAGCTTTTACTTAACAATTGGTTAGCCTCTCGCTAGCTTAGCTTAGCAAACTTCATAATTTGAGACTTACCACTGCTGTGAGATCTTGTACCGATTTTGGATCGGTTTCTGCCATAGTTATTACGGAAGCTATTGTACAAAGCCAAACAAACAACTGTAATGTAACGTCTAAATTAATATGTCCATACAATTTCCACCCAAATAATCAGCTGTTCGCCAAATCGCAGAGCTTGTAGAAATCTCGCGAGAGCAGGGGAGGAAATCCCGTGTTTTCAGGGATTTCTCCGGAACAGTGGCGGTGTTCCAAATCCTCCCTTCGTCTCCTCATCTCCTTATGTCTTTGCCCGATGTCTTCATCACACAAAACATAGCTGTGCAATTTAGAAGATTACAAGTGAACAAGGGAAGGATGAGTAAATAGAACAAATTTATTTTCTGCTCTTCAAAATGTATAAAATATAGAACTAAAACATACATAAACTAACTTGTGTGTGACCTGTCCTGGGTTTGAATGCACCGCCCAGCGCCCAAATTAAGGGGTAGGGGGACTCCTTTACGTGGTTATTAAGAAGATCAACTTTGCTATTTAAATGTTCTTATAATTAAGACACCACTTTCCTTAATGGAAACGTGGGTGCCCCGCATACTATGCATTGAGAAACATAAGTATAAGTAGATTATATAGATTAAACCAAAGTGTTCCAGGTTATCTAATTTCAGATTTCTGCCGTATGGTGAGATATTTATAAGTACAAAATCACAAACTAATGAGACACAGTTTATTATTATTATTATTATTATTATTATTATTATTATTATTAAAGGTACATTGTACACTGTAAAGTATACGTGATATTAAAGGCTCTCAAACGTAACAAGAGAGCGTAAAAAAAATATAAACGCCCCAGTTGGACCTTATTGGTTTAAACTTTTTGGAGGTGTGGCCAAAGAAACCCTCACCCAAAACAAAGTAGTAGAAGAGTGTTAATATCACTATGTCCTTTAATATAAACCTAAATGTATTTATGAGAACTAGGAAGCAAACGACGAGGAAAAAAGACTATTGTATACATTTGACAATACATAGATACATGTAAAAATATAACATTTAGTGAAATATGGCAGCCTATTTAACCGTGTCCTCCTGTCTTTGGGGAAAACCTGTAATTCAATATTGTCTGAGTTAATGTATAACACAAGCTCAGTTACTGCTTGTTTTTCTTTCTTTTTGTGGGTCGTTTATGTGTATTTGTTTCACTGAGTCTCTCTAAATCACAACCCTTCGGCTGTGACTCCAGCATAACAATGCAAAGCCTACGAGTCTCCTGACGTAGCTGCAGTAGTCGCTAGTCTTCACAGCTAATGGAGGTAAGAGCTTCTTTCCGATATGTAAACATGACATACTGCATTCAGTCCGCGTTAAAACACGAAACAGCAGCGCAGACTGTACGTTACAGACTGTAGCAGCTGTACGGAGTGCAGTGCACAGGGCTTTAGTGAGGTCTGGCGTGTGAGTCGGTGTGCTCAGTTATAGTTCTTTACAGGCAGATCTGGAAGTTCTCAAGCTGTCTCTCTGCTCCGCTTACGTGAAGATATTTCGGATTTACACTATAGTTTTTAAAGCTAGTTTTAATATACAGTTCAGTTGTCCATTTGAGGATTTGTGTGAATGCGCTATTCTTAGACTGGGATCAGTATCGTTAGTGCTCAGATTAGATTAACCTCCTTGTGCTCTTCTCAAGAAGCGCTACTACAGATCACTTCCAGAACACAACAGTGCAGCCGAGTTGCAGGAGCTCCAGCCTGTTGTTTTACACACAGTGCTCATGCAGGAAGGATATAACTGTGACTGTGAATGTTTACTGGCTCAGTAAAGCAAAACTGTTGCTTACATTATACGGTTGTAGAGGGAAGAACAGATCAATACGTGAAATATAGATTTTCTTTTAGATCCTGACGTGAAAATATCCATTAGACCCAACATCAGGCTCTTCTGACCACTCTTTATGTCACTGTTATTTCTTTTTTGTGTATTCTGACAAGAAACACAACTACAACAGCCTTTTTAGATGGTCATGTGGAAAAACAAAGTTTGTATGTATTAGGTCATTATGAAATAGTGTCCTTAGGTCTTAAAATGTGATAAATACAAACTCAGATAAACAACAACTCTATACAAATTCCACCATTTCCTTATTTATTTCACAAAAGTGGAGACGCCAAGTTTGGAAATGCACCTCATGAATGAAGCTTGTTGAACCTCGTTTAGTAGCAGTAACTTGAAATAATCATTTACTGTATGATTTTATCAGTTTTATAATTCTGGAGGAGTTTTGGTCCACTCTTCTTTACAGCGTTGCTTCAGTTCATTGAGGTTTGTGGGTATTTGTTTATGCACAGCTCTCTTAAGGTCACACCACAGAATGTCAGTTAGGTCTGGACTCTGACTGGGCCATTGCAACCTTAATTCTCTTCTTTTTCAGACATTCTGTTGTTGATTTGCTGTTGTTATTGGTATCATTGCACTATTTCATGACTCCGTGTCAGTCAGGCTTTAGCTGTTGGATAGATGGACTCACATTTAACTCTAGAATGCTTTGCTTTTCCAGAGGAGCTCATGGTCGACTTAAATAACTGCAAGATGCTCATCACCTCTTCACCACCGTGCTTGATGGTGGTTAAGAGGTGTTTATGCTGATGTGCTGTGTTTGGTTTTTGCCAAATGTGCTGCTCCTCTTTGGTCTTGTCTGAGCAAATGACATTGTTCCAGAAGTCTTGTGGTTTGTTCAGATGCAGCTTTGCAAACTTAAGCCATGCTGCATTGTTCTTTTTAAGAAAGGGGATCCTTTTGTCCTGACAAACTTTCCAAACAAGCCATACTTGTTCAGTCTTTATCTAATTGTACTGTTATGAACGAGAACATTTAAAATGCTATCTGAGGCCTGTAGAGTCTAAGATGTTGCTCTTGGGTTTTTGCAGTTTCTTTGAACAATGCATGGTCTGACCTTAGTGTGAATTTGCTGGGATTTGTCAAATGTCTAGGAAGTTTTCCACTTATGAATCTCACTGTACAATGATGGCTTTCTTTTATGTCTTCGTAGGTAAAACCATATAAAGAGAACGTACTTTGTTTCTCACATGACCATGGATGGATAGATGGAATTAACCCTATTGAATCTGAGGGAAATTGCAGGATTACTGTAAAACATTAAATTGCAAATAGTTTGAGGTAGTTAATTCAAAGTGAATATACAGTTGAAACCAGAAGTTTACATACACTATATAAAAAGATACATGTGCATGTTTTTTGTCACTGTCTCACATGAAATCAGAATAAACTCTTCCTGTTTTAGGTCAATCAGGATTACCAAAATTATTTCGATGTGCTAACTGGCAGAATAATGAAAGAGAGATTTTTAAGGCAATTTTTATTACTTTCCTCAAAGTCAAAAGTTTAAATACATTTCATTAGTATTTGGTACTGTTGCCCTTAAACTGTATGACTTGGGTCAAATGTTTAGGATATCCTTCCACAAGCTTCTCACAATAGTTGGCAGGAATTTTGGCCCATTCCTCCTGACAGAACTGGTGTAACTGAGCCATGTTTGTAGGCCGCCTTGCTCGCACCTGCCTTTTCAACTTTGCCCATACATTTTCTATAGGATTGAGATCAGGGCTTTGTGATGGCCACTCCAAAACATTGACTTTGTTATCCTTAAGCCAATTTGTAACCAGTTTGGTAGTATGCTTCAGGTCATTGTCCATTTGGAAGACCCATTTGCGCCCAAGCTTTAATTTCCTGGCTGATGTCTTGAGATGTTGCTTCAATATTCCAACATGTTGTTCTTTCCTCATGATGCCATCAATTTTATGAAGTGCACCAGTCCCTCCTGCAGCAAAACAACCCCAGAACATGGTGCTGCCACCCCCATGTTTCACAGTTGGGATGGTGTTCTCAGGCTTGCAAGCTTCCCCCTTTTTCCTACAAACGTAACAATGGTCATTATGGCCAAACAGTTCAAGTTTCGTTTCGTCAGACCACAGGACATGTCTCCAAAAATTAAGGTATTTGTCCCTGTGTGCATTTGCAAACATTAATCTGGCTTTTTTATGTTTCTTTTGGAGTAATGGCTTCTTCCTGGCAGAGTGGCCTTTCTGCCCATGTCGATACAGTACTCGTTTCACTTTGGATAATGACACACTCTTACCAGCTTCAGTCAGCATCTTCACAATGTCTTTTGCTTTTGTTCTTGGGTTGATGTGCACATTTTGGACCAAAGCACGCTCATTTCTGGGACACAGAACCCGTCTCCTTCCTGAGCGGTATGATGGCTGGACATTCCCATCTTGTTTGAACTTGCATATATCCAGAGGTGGGTAGTAACGAGTTACATTCACTCCGTTACATTTACTTGAGTAAGTTTTTGAAAAATATATACTTCTAAGAGTAGTTTTATATCACTGTACTTTTTACTTTTACTCGAGTAGATTTGTAAAGAAGAAACTGTACTAACCTGTACATTAGGCTACAATGAGCTTGTTACTTTTCTTTTTACCTCTTATGTATTCTACAGGTCATTATTTTTATCCCCCTCGCGTTTTATTTTAACAGAGAGAGTGACTGACTTCCAAAGGCTCTACCATGTGACTATGTTTCACCAATCAAATGTAGTCGTGCAGTCTCGTCACATGACCATACTCAATCTCAGCGGCGGGACGGGTTAGCTTTACAGTGACAGTCGTAGCAAACGGAAGAAAAATGTCAGAATCAGTGGTCGGCAATGCAGACGAGGAGGAACACCATTGGCCTCATATTGAAAGCATGTTTACCTTACAAACAGTCAAACAGCAGCTACATTATGCAGGTATGGATCTACTCCACACCTTTTCTCACACCAAGAAGCTGTCACTCAAAGTCAACACAGGTCTTCCTGCATCTGCAGCCTGTGAGAGACTTTTCAGTCATGCAGGACTCCTGTTCTCTGCTAAACGATCACAGCTTCACTGCAAAAACCAACTACTGTTGAATCTTATAGTGACATCACTGATTCTTTGGTGAAAGTTTGTTTCTGCTTGTTTTGTCACATACACACACACACACACACACACACACACACACACACACACACACACACACAGAGTTTATGAGAGTTTATGAGAGTTTATTGTCTGCCTTGTTTTAGTTCTGCCTGTAGAGCCCGGTGAAAAATTTGTGTTCTTAATTATTTATTTATTATTATTATATAAATGTATTTTTTATTGAAGTACTTGAATTTACCAGGATTATTTTAATTTAAGCTATTTTGTAATTAATTTATTAATTAAAATTTATTTTATTGATTGGATGAACTCTGATTTGCCTAAAGATGTATTTTTGTCTGTCTGATTGAATGCTTGTGTTAACAAATAAATCAGACGGTACTCGACAGTTACTCAGTACTTGAGTAGTTTTTTCACCAAGTACTTTTTTACTCTTACTCAAGTAATTATTTGGACGACTACTTTTTACTTTTACTTGAGTCATATTATTATGAAGTAACAGTACTTTTACTTGAGTACAATTTTTGGCTACTCTACCCACCTCTGCGTATAATTGTTTGTACAGATGAATGAGGCACTTTCAGGCATCTGGAAATTTTACCCAAGGATGAACAAGACTTGTGCAAGTCCACAATTATCTTCTCGATATCTTGGCAGATTTCTTTTGACTTTCCCATGATGTTACACAAAGAAGCAGTGTGTTTCAGGTGTGCCTTAAAATACACCCACAGGTGTTTCTCCAGTTAACTCAGATGTTGCCAATAAACCTATCAGAAGCTTCCAAAGACATGACATCATCATTTGGGTTGTCCCAAATTGTTTAAAGGCATAGTAATCTTAGTGTATTTAAACTTTTGACTTTGAGGAAAGTAATAAAAATTGCCTTAAAAATCTCTCTTTCATTATTCTGGCAGTTAGCACATAGGAATAATTTTAGTAATCCTGATTGACCTAAAACAGGAAGAGTTTATTCTGATTTCATGTGAGATAGTGAGAAAAAACATGCACGTGTCTTTTTATAAAGTGTATGTAAACTTCTGGTTTCAACTGTAAGTATAGCAGTGTCTGAATGTTTAATGTGCATAGTTAGACATGTCCTAACAGTAGAAGATCCATATACTGCACAGTATGCAGTCACAAGAGTACAGTATTCTGTATATTGTTATATGATGTAATTTAGCACAAAGTACACTACTGGGGAAAAGTTTTAGGACACCACATTTTTTTATTGAAAATGATTCAGTTAAATATCTCATTGCACTCAAATGAAAACAGAGGAGTTAAATAAGAACTAATGGAATCAATTTATAGACCAAAATGTGTCTAAACTTTGGACTCATCACAGTAGCACCTTTGTTAGATATAACAACTGAACACACTCATGAAATTCTTCTACAATAGACATCAAATATTCTTCAGTCAGTTCTTCACAAATCTGCTGCAGACGTTCACATAAATGTGCAGCACTTGTAGGTTTGCTTTGCTTTTCACTTCATCACAAATCAGCTGGATGGGGTTTATGTCCCGAGACTGTGCTCCACTCCATGTTTTCAAGATGACCATCTTGTTCTTTTTTCCTGAGGTAGTTCTGGCAGAGCTTGGACTTCTGTTTTGGGCCATTATCTTGATGTAGGATGAACATCTGACCAACTAGGCTCATACCAGAAACATTCTCAAACTTTCTAAAACTGTTCTAAAACTTTTGACCGGTAGTGTATATGTTAGATATTCTGTACGTTTATAATCAGTTTTTCTGATAATCACAATTGTACATGTTTAATGTGCTTTTAGGTTGGATTCTACAGAGAATCGATGTTCTGTCACATGCAGACTGGGTGATTTATTGTTTATTTAACCTAAACTGCAGCAGTGGTCCTTTTTAATGTCTACACAGACCTGGATTGAAAAAAGTATCTTTATGTATTGGGGTATTAGGAAATTGCCAATGATACTGCACCCTTCCCTAATAATACAGTTACACATGTAGCCTATCTATTGTCAGTGATGAATGCAATGAGAACATGGATTTAGAATCTAGGTAGGTTCTGTAATAACTATGTAACAGTAAAAGTGTTTGTTCTCTACATGCTACATGTAGCTCTTAAATAACTGAATAGCTAAAGATTTCTTTAACACATTTATTTTCAGCACTTCAATTTGTATAGTTATTGTTGGATGCCTTGGATCCACAGTATCAATTTATTTCCTGTTTCATGAACATTACTTGCAATTTACATGTTCTTATATTGTTATTCACAGTCAGATTTGGATTTACTCTTCAGCAATCAGCAAGTCCAGTATGACATAAGATGATAAAAGGGACCTTCAGCTGAATGCTTTTAGGAAAATGTATGAAAATTTGCATTCAAATTTAAGTGAAATCAAATTTAGTGACGTGTTTGTAGTTGGTTAAATTGCATCTGCAATAGCTTCACTGTTGTAGGATGTGGTGTAACCACAGAAGTAGCCTTCTCAGTAGATGGATGAGTCTACTGGTTGTAAGCCTTTGCTTTCACATTTTGAATGAAAGCTTTCTTGGCTTGGGCCTGATAACAAGCTATCTGTATAGTTCACATTGTGTCTTCTGCATTCTAAGTTTTGCCCATCAACAGCATGAATAAAACACAAATATTGTCACAAATATACTCACACAGTCAGAATATGCACATGACCTGTTGTCAGTAGTGGGTTCAACACTGAGAGCAGCTCATAACCATTTCATAATCTATTCCCTACAATTGGTCGAGTGCTTTGTCTTGTAGAAACATCTGTTTGACCAGACAGTGAGAAGAGCAGAAAACTTTATCTGTAGGACTGCTTTGTACATGCAGGCTTGTAGTCTTATCTAAACTATAAAGAGGTCTACTGCTAGTAGTTGCCTGTTTTTGTGATGTCTATTTTCTCAGCCTCAGTGTAGAACAGTGCTTCAAATTGCATTCAAACATTATCTAATCAACAAGTTGGAGCATGTATCCTATTACATTTGCATGTTCTGACACAGACACCGTTGTTTTCATATGAGAAACAAATGTAATGTATGAGGAAGTGGTGAGAGGCAGAACTGCATCTGGTTTTTAAAAATCATTGGTTCAGCTCTCTGTGAGCTCATGGACATCCTTCTTTTATCTGTCAGTGTTATAGAACACATGAGACATTATAACACCAGTGAACTACCTCAAAGCTTAACGGCATTCGATTGATAATTTTTGGAATAACATGGTATTAGTAAGTCCTGTTTAGAATTATAGTTGCATGTTCTAATAGTACCTTCTATTTGGTCCATTAGTAAGTGTCCAAGCAAGAAGCTCTGCAACCTTAATTTGACTGTCCACCAAAGTGAACTGTGCAGACCAAACCATAAACATGAAATTTACTGAAGAGATTGTAGTTCTACTAGCTACTGAGGTAAGTGAAATGAGCCTGATCAGCCTGAAGGGGGCACTACATCAAACTCCTGCACTGTGTGTCATAGGGGTTGAATTCTTTTTTCCAATGCCCTGTCTTAAACTGAACAAAAACATCAGCAGTTGGCATGAAATATGAATGGCGTGTTTAATGTATGGACTCTCCTTTAGCCATTGAAATTTTACAACAGTTGGCCACTAGGAGGTGCTGTCCATCTTATTATCATTACAAACAAGTTAATATCTTGCTTGTGGAGTTGAGTTCAAGTCATTCATTTCTGTGAGCTAGACATTTTTACATTAAAATACATTATGTCCACAAACCAGGCAAACCAGTCGGAATGAAACTGGGCTTGAAGCACAGACAAAAGTCAATGCTGGATAAAAAAGTTGAAAATGTAATGTGACTGCTTCATATCAAATGTTCCACTATTGAGAGAATGTTGATTCTTTCCCACCAATAGCTGGAAAAATTTTGTGAAAACAGCCTTTCACCTACTAAAATTTAACTTCAGCATCATTAAAAGATAAAACCATTAATCTGTTATTAAAATATGCTAAAAGCAGTTGCTTTGTGATCAAGTTTGCTCATATGAAAGAAGATTGAAAAGGAGATCTCCCCATGTTTGTTTATCTGGGACAGAAGTATCTCATGACTCCTTTTGGTCTTTTTTACTTTTTTATTTTATTTAACCTTTATTTCAACAGGGAAGTGATTAAAAGAACATTTATCTTATTTGCAATGGCAGCCTGGCAAAAAGCAAAACCGTTTGAAACATGCAATGCAACTAAATACAAACAAAACAAGTCAAAGAAAATAAAAGACAACACACCACAGAGAAAAGACATCAGTGAGTATCCATAAAACAATTACGGTTATCAGATAAAAAGCAGTAACGGAGTTCTTAAAAGCCAGCTGTGGGGTAAAATTTATATTTACATTTACAGCATTTGGCAGACGCTGTTATCCAAAGTGACTTACAACAGTGCTTTGTTTCCATTAAGAGAATTATCTCAGCTTGTACAGACAGGTTAGAGTCCAAACTACTCTTCAGTTCAGGCAATGTTAGAACAAAATCATTACTGATTCCTGAAAAGATACACAATTAAACACAATATAAGGTACAATGCATTAAAATAATAGTTATAAACTAGTGCTCACTTAAGTGTTCAACAAAGAGATGAGTGTTCTGTCTGTGTTTGAAGACTGTGAGGGACTCTGTTGTTTGAATAGACTTTGGGAGTTTGTTCCACCACCTCGGTGCAAGGACAGAGAAGAGTCTTGATGCCAATCGTTCATGTGTCTTAAAGGATTGTGGATCAAGTCGAGCTATACTAGAAGTTCAAAGGGTTCGAGGTGCAACTCAAGACTTGGCCATTGCCAATAGGTAGAGAGGGGCTGGTCCATTTCTTGCTTTGTAGGCAATCATCAGGTTTTTGAATTTGATGCAAGCAGCTACAGGAAGCCAGTGAACTGAAGAGACCAGTGTTAATGTTTTCTGAAGAGTTTTCCAGTCTTTGGCTGCAGCTGACTGAAATGAGGACAAACCAAAGGCAGAATTTGTATTCAGGACTCTGCATATTTAGCAGGGCAGAACAAGTATTATAACTAGAGGACTGAGACTGCAACAACTGACAGATAAGGGGGAGATAGGCCAATATAGTACATGCAATGATGGATTTACTGAAGAGTAAAGTGAACAGTGGAGAGTTTTAAAGGGAGCATTAGTAACTAAACAAATGGCAGAATGATGGAGTATATTCAGTTTGTACAATATGCTTTTATTGGCTAATCTGTTTATTACATCACTGTAATCTAGTATAGGAAGGATAGTCATTTGTCATTTTTCTTAAAAAATTACAGTGTATCTCCATCAAGTCCCCTGAGCATTCAAAATGCAAACAATTAGCAATAAAATGTTATTTTGTGTGCATGTTAAGCACCAAGACTGATACAAACTTCGATAAACATATGGGAGGGCAGACCGGCCTGTGACATATAGAGGAAGTCTATGAGCAGTGATAAATTGGACAAGCTGCCTCATCTTACTGCATTGCTTCTTTTGTCCAGAGTTTAATGCTGGGGGGCTTTATACCCATCTACACCATACCTTGTATTTGACATGGTGCCAATAGGTTCATGTCTATCTCCTCAAGAGAGTCCTATTCTATTGGTAATACTTCTCTACAGGGTCTAGGCAAGCAGTCTGTGTGCATTTGTACATCAGCTTAAAACAGCTGAATGCATTCATTAGAAGGGGTGTCCACAAACATTTGGACATATAGTGTATCAGTTTCTGACCTAACTATAACCGCAGTTGTGGAGACTAATAATATGGCTGTGCTCATAGGTCAGGCTGTCCTGTTTAAATGCTGTGCTTGGTGTAGTATCTGCCCTCACGTGTGAAACCTAAGCTAAGCTGCAGTGTGATGTCTCAGCAGAGTGTGTGAGCCCAGCAGCAGTAGCAGTGGTGGCAGTGTGAGGCCTGAGTCATGGAGGAAGGTCTGGAGCTGGAGGAGGATGTGGAGAGCTCATGGACTGTGCTGTCTTGGATGGCCTCCTGCGTGATGGTGTTTGGAGGTGCGGTGCCATACATCCCACAGTACCAGGAGATCCAGCGGACCGGCAATACCGAGGGCTTCTCCACCCGCGTCTGCCTGGTACTGCTTGTCGCCAACATACTGCGCATTTTCTTCTGGTGAGTGGAAGAGAGAGGCAGATAAACTCTGGATACTGTTACTGTTCAGGAATGACATCAACATTAGGTCAACTAGGGCCATTGATTGATGGTTGATTACCTTGTAGTCTGCATTTGCACATCACATGACTGAAGTTTACTTCTAGCTGAGTTATATATACCATTGATTAGTTCTCAAGAAGTCTAAAAATATAATTTCTGGACAACCTAGTGTGCTAACATAACATTTAATCATATTTCATGCTTTTTTTTACCTTTACTGCTCTCTTTGGCTCAATTTTTTGTGTGGCTGTTTTGTGTGGAATCATTGTTCACCTCTAGAAACATCTTCCCAGGATGGTACATAAAAATGAGACTTTTTGCTACTTCTGCTACTTTTACATCATAAAACAATGATATTAATTACTGTATGAGTCTCTTCCTGTTAAAGGTGACATACCTCTTTTCCACAACTTAACACAATTGAAATGTCTTTCTTTATTTGTCAAAAAAAACTCGGTGATTAATGAACAGATCACCCTGTGGGAGGTGTTTTTAACACTTCTCTGATAAATAACAGGTTTTAATGGCAGGTTTTTATGTAAATGTTGCTCCACTCACCTCACCCCTTTTCTACAGAGAGGAAGGGCAGGGCTTACAAGTTACACACTTGTGAGAGTTGCAAACTTGAGTATGAGATGCATGTTAACTTCTTGTACCAGATGCCTGACACAATCTGCTGCCTAATTTAAGTTGGAATGGATAATTAAAACAAGATGCTGACAAATAAGAACTTTTAACTGCTTCATATTGAAGGCCAGAACTGAAGCCACACAAAGTAGATTTTAGAGATACAGATCCAGTCTATGAAAACAAATAACCTTACTGCAACACAACTCAACTCAACTTTATTTGGCTGAGCCAAAGTGCTGCACAGGGGAAACAAAACCAAAATCTAAACATCAATCAAAACAGAACAAGGAAACAACACACAAAGTAAAAAAAAAATCATGCATAAACGCGCTGACACCTGTATTGCCACAACAGCATTACATCAAAAGCATTACATAGTCAAAGCAAAATCCACAGAAGCACTAAAGGATGATCAAATATGCTTTCACTCACCAAAGATGAGGATTCACTTTAAGATAAAAGCTGAAAGTACATGTTTTTTTCCAACGCTAGCTTGGATGTTGACATCAAAAATAAAAAAAATAGTCCATGCTACTGTAATCTGTTGCTGTGTGTGATTTGTGCTGCTTTCAGTGGAAACAGAAAATGAATCACAACCATTCAAACCTGTTGGGGTTCCTTACTGCACAAGAATCCTGACCCATTTGTTAAATGTCATGTGTATTGACCCAGACAGCCAACAAAAACTGACTAGGTTGTCTTATTTTAGAGTTTGTGTTGGTTGGCACTCCAGAAGCCCAAATATAAGTATAAATCAAAGGTCTACATCGTGATTTTTTAAAGAGTGATAATGTGGTAATTTGACCAATAATGGAAAGTCCAGAGAAAGTTATGTGTACTGCATTACAATAGTGAAAAGTGAAAGTGGATATATGTGGAGCCAAATATATACTTGAAAAGGTCAGTACAGGTCTGTACACAAAGATTTGTATAGTTGTGGTATGAATTTGGTTTCATATTGTTTTATTATTATTAAAAATAATTATGTGCAACATCTTAACTGAGCAGGGAGAGTCAAATCTTGTGGCCTTTGTAATTTGTACATGAACATGTAAGACAGGGGTCACTAATCTTATCTGCCAAAGGCCAGCATGCCTGCAGGTTTTTATTCCACCCAAGCAGGAGCACACCCTCTATGTAACCAATTGATTGTACACTGAGACTAAATAATGGCCATTTGTAGATAAGACTTCCAGATGTGAGGATTAAAAAATAAGTTTTTGTATTTAAGTACAGTACAGATAGTTAGTTTTAATACTTCAGTATAATCCTCAGTTTTGAATAGTGTTGTAATGGTAACTGAGTGCTAGTGGGTCTGTATGTTTGTTTCTCTGTAGGATTGGGAAGCAGTTTGAGCTGACCTTGCTTCTGCAGAGTGTGGTGATGATTCTGGCCATGTTAGCTATGTTACACTTGTGCTGTGCCATCCAAAGTACCAACCGGGTCAGCACCAAACAACATCACATTACAGGTAATGCCATTTATGCTTCACTGCATGCTGTTGGCATACAGGACATCATCAAATATGTCTGTCGTGTCATTTAAATTTAATTGATTTATTGATTTTATTGATTCAGATGTATACATTGTCTCCATATAAATTAAAGCTTCTCCAGCTACACACTTATTGCTGTAAGAAAGCTAAAAGAAAGATTCAATTGTGTGGATATATTTTATGACTATGAAACTGATGTGCACTTTTCAGGCAATCTCACAATACAATAATATACATGTTATTTCAGTATAACAAAGTATTCATTTCAGTCCTTCATGCAGTAACAAACTACATTCAGTAAGGCATCATAGAACCTTATTGACTTTTCCCCACTGCTTTTGAATGCTCTGTTTTTACCAAAAGAGGGTGCCATGGCACTGAAAACATCATTATTGAAGGCTAGATAATTTTCCTTCTCTCTTTCCTTTTCTCTCATTCAGCCATTCTTCTGTAACACTTTATTTTGAATGGTTCTTTGGATATAAGAGATAATCTGTCATCTGGCATCAGTAGCATATCAACAGTACATCAGTGAAATAGTAGTAGTGAAGCATCTGAACACATACAAGTAAATATGTTGTATTTTTAATATACTGTATTAACCTAGATCATAACCCAAAACTTAATCATAACCTTCTTCCGGTGTCCAGACCTAACCCTTACTTTAATTTCAAAGCAAAACCTAATCCTATTCTTTGCTCTGTTTCTAATCCAGACTTTAAAGTTTGTCAGTCCAAAATCTAATCTCACTGGCTCTAATCTCAACCCTAACTCTAAGCTTAGTATGAAACTAACAGCTAAACATCTGAAACTTCACTATGACTCTAATCCTAGCTGTAACCTCAACCCAAACTGTATCCTAACCTCTACCCTATCTCTAATCCTAACCTTAACCTCAACCCAACACCTAATCCTAACTTTCACCCTAGTTTTAGTCCTAACCCTAACTTTAATGTCAACCTAATCCCAGCCTTCACATTGACTCTAATCATAATCCTAATCCTAACCTTATTGTGAAACCAACACCTAATCCAAACCTTTAACTTGCCTCTAATCCTTACCCTAACCTTCACCCGAACTCTAGCCCTAACCCTAATCTTAACCTTGGCTCTAATTCTAGCCTTAATCTTAACATCAAAAACCTGATTAACATTTGTAAACAGCATGTCTATATTGGCATGTTGAGTATGTAGAGATGATATCTGTTAAACTTGTTACATGTTCACAGACAGAATTTGGACTCCAGATAAAGTGAACAACATCTAAATTCAGCAGAAACTTTATTTTGAAATGCCTGGTGATCATCTGCTAAATAGATTCAGATGTTGATATGTTAAATTATTTTAACAGGACTGATTGTTTTGATTTGCTTTGACTGTAAGCTTACAGTCACATTGCTTCTGCATGTTTACTTTTTTGAGCAGCTTATGCATAGAACTAGATCAATAAGCCAATTACTACTGATATAGAGGCCAAGCTTGTCTTTGAACTCCGCTTCAATATTTACAGCATCAAGTGATATTTGCAGTAAAACAGATTATTTTTCATGTTATGTTTAGTTTCAGACCTCGCACCGTTTTAATGGTTTTGGTCAGAGTACATCTTGTTATATTGCTCACAAAAGCCCACCTGTAGCCTTGTATCTTGCATAACTGTTATTAATGTCCTGATTTATTGAGAGTACCACTAATATAGGACTGAAAAAGCACTATAAATAATTCAAGAAGGTCTTGATGCGTGCATAATGTTGTTTATATACTAGCATCACAAGGCCCCAAAAGTAAAAGGAAATTCTACTTTTTTTCTAACTGTCTGCATAATTCACATAAACAAAGTCATTCAGAGTGGTTTGGTGTGAAAATTTTAGGTATTGAGAGAAACATGTTTAAATTGCTTTACAGTGGTGGTGATGGGAACTGGGCATCAGAATGCGTAGGACACAGGCATAGACATTTTGTTTACTATCCTACGTAATCAGTGACCTATCTCCCCTTTTTCAGTTTAATGTAATTTTATCATTTTTTAAATCAAAGTGTAATTAATCTTTGGGAATCGTACACCCTGCATGTACCATTTTGCAATTAAAATAGTATAATTAATTAAGAATGTTTCATGCCAGAACAATAGTACAACAATGTTTCAGGTATCAACTAATGTATTAATAACAATTTGATGTAATCAATTCTCGTAAGTTAGCTTTTAGATGCATTCCAGGCATGTGATTCTTATCATGACCTCAAATCTGACTCTGTGCACTTCTTTAGAGTGACTATGAGGGATTTCTTTGTATCAGTTTAATTATGCAGAAAATAAGACAAAATTGCAGAAGCACCTCTTTAACATTTCTGTGACGCCTGATCTCAGTCCAGCTGTACTTAGGTTAGTGCCCTCTCTAGGGTCATGTGTATTTGATGCCATGGTGGGAACTGGTGTACAAAGCTGAGCAGAAGGCCAGTCATTTACGATTGGGTTTGGCTGACTCAGCTGTCACCTCTGGGGCATTACAGCAGCTGAGAAATAGCGTGACTTGTTGCCCACGGCCAGTCAGGTCTTGTACTCTGTGTTTAGAGTGTGAATGTGTAACGGCTGCTGGCTGAGGCTCACTTGGGAAAGGACAGCCAAGTTCATGTAGGGTCAGTGTAGTATAGTGATGATTTATGGTGAATTCAGGCCTCAGTTGATTGGCTTTTTTCTTTGTGCAGGAAGAGGCTCAATCTAAGTCAGCCTTTTATGAGTCCACTGCCTGGGAGGGAGATGGGATGATGAAATTGTGTAATATGGGAATAATTAGAGAGCCGAATGTGGAATCGGACAGCAGCCTAATTTACCTGTCCTACTGATTGATTGGAGTCCAAAGTCAAAGTTCTTGTCTCAGCATTAAGACTATTTTTCTCAGTTTGGTGCATCATGCTTTGGGAGGGGTGGTCGGACTGTCTGTACAAGTGTGTGTGGTTGTGACTCTGCATGTATGGCTGTGTGCTGTTGGACTGGAGTCTGTGTGTGTACATAAGTGCATGTGTTCTTGTACTTATATCTCTTTGAGGACTAGAGGTCCTCTTACTGATAGGAAATTATGAAAAATCAGTGAATGTGAAGACATTGTGGTGCTCCTCACTATAAAGTGCAAAAGATTGGTTACTTAGGTTAAGGTTAAGCTTAGGGTTAGCATGGTAATTTGATTAGGTTTAGGTGTAATATTACTGTTACAGTATTACATATATTAATAGTGATCACTT
Source organism: Crenuchus spilurus (assembly GCA_036984385.1). Taxonomy (NCBI): domain Eukaryota; kingdom Metazoa; phylum Chordata; class Actinopteri; order Characiformes; family Crenuchidae; genus Crenuchus; species Crenuchus spilurus. The sequence continues at coordinate 48,128 of BRDA01001684.1, read as the reverse complement.
TTTGTCATGTATCAGTACATGTAGTTAAATAGGTGTGTGTGTGTGTGTGTGTGTGTGTGTGTGTGTGTTTGTGTGTGTGTGTGTGTGTGTGTGTGTGTGCATGTGTGGAGATCCTTGTATTTGTCTCTTTCTATCTTTAAAATGATACATTTACAGTCATGCATTGGCATCTTATGCAGACTGCTTTACAGGTTTAATCAGGTTATTAGATTAGGTTAGACTTTTTTGCCAATGTGATTGTACACAATGGAATTTGAATGAATGAATGAATTTCAAGATACCCAAGGACGCTTTTACAATCAACACACTGCATTTACACACTCTAAACCACACACACCAGTGAGAAGCGGCAGCCAATCGCGCACAGCGTACTCTCAACCGGAAACAACCGTCCACCTGGAGGACTGCATCGAGCACTAGAGGGATCACCCAGGACAGTGCCAACCATATCTGGGCATACATACATTCATACACATCAGGGTAATTTCTTTTTTAGAGTATCCAATTCCCCTGACCTCCATGTTTTTGGACTGTGGGAGGAAACCAGAGTTCCCGGCGGAAACCCACGCAGACACAGGAATAATATGGAAACTCCGCTCAGATGTGCACTCGAACCCAAGACCTCAGCACTGAGAGGTGAACGTGCTAACCACTAAGCCACCGTGCCGCCCATTTGATCTCTGCATTTACCCCATCTGTGCAGTGAACCACACACACAAACTAGAGAACACTCTAGGCTGTGAACATGTGCCCGAAGCAGTGAGCAGCCCTATCCACGAAGCCCAGGAAGCAGTTGGGGGTTTGAGGTTTGGAAACCAGACAGTCACCGATTCAATACCCTGAACCAATATGGCTGAAATGCCCTTGAACAGCACCTAACCTCCAATTGCTCCCCGGGTGCCATGGATAGGAATCTTGTTCAAGGACTCTTATTGGTATAGTTTAGGATGGTTGTTCATGCTTGGCATTGAACCCTGACCTGCTAGTTGGGATGCAGTGTTGTTACCCACTATGCTAGGAATACAGGTAAAATCTGTAGATATGGTAGATATCTGTAGTTAATGCTGTCTTTAGCTAAAAAAAATCAGAAAGATTGACTTAGAGACAGACACACATGCACACATTGTGTGTGAGTGCATTGGGGTGGAGCAGCTTATATATTGCATGTGTACATTTGGGACTGATAAAGTAGAGTGTGTGAGGACTAAGATCAACTTGTATATTCTGTGTGTGCATTTGGGACTGATTATATTTGTGTGTGTGTGTGTGTGTGTGTGTGTGTGTGTGTGTGTGTGTGTGTGTCAGAGAACTCATGATTTGATTGTATCTTGTGTGTTTCATTTCCTGGCGGTGCTGCTGTGAGGAAGCAGACAGAACGGCTGCTTTCCAGTGTATCTGTGCGCTTTAAATGACTGGATGTCCCACGGGGCCTTCAGCTGTACAGTATTCTGTATTAGACTGTGTCTGTGTGTGTATTGAGTAGGACCATGTCACAGATCCAGACAAAGCCCCTTCTCATTGCTTGAAATTTACACTAACTGTGAATGGCTGTAAACTCCCTTTCTGTGCTGCAGTATTGCATTTCATATCCAGAGCAGCAGTGAAGGATGCTGGCTTCCTGAGGAAATGCCAGTAGAGTGTGCTGCTTTGTGGGAGCGCCCCAATGATAGTCCAGGTGTCTTGTTACAGTGGGGACAAATGGGGAGATAGTTTGGGCTCAGAACAGCCCGGAACAACCCCTCCCTCTGCAGCACACAGGTAATCTGAGACCCCTCAATTCACACTGTATCCCACCAGCACTGTACCACAAACAGGCCTAAGGGGGTTTCACAAAACATTTCTCACTTAACCCTTCAAAGTCACAATAGCTGCTAGTAATAGCAAAAAGCATGCCTGATTTAATGTTCACTGAAAGCTAACTTAATCTACCAGAAGTGCAGATTCTAGCTTAGAACTGATACCAAATATTTATGAATATATTTTATTAAGATTTGAATTGATTGAAAATATATTAAAAAGAAAATTAGAAAATATTAGAAAGAAAATTCACATTTTTGACCTGTTTCAGGCATCATCAAAACAAATAGAAATATGAATGAGTACAGCACACTGAGGGCATGCCTGTTTAGATGTAAAAACACGTTCTGTTTGAGTACTGTACTAGAACCTGGGAACTAAATTATTTGATTGATGATTTTAACTGATATTGACAAAACTTGGGTTATCTCAATATTAATAAAAAATACAGCATACTGTGTTGTGACATTAACAGGATTCAAGCGTGTGGTCCTTGAACAATAGTATGTTACATCAAACAGTAATAACGTTAGACTTGGATATAAGCCTAAAATCCTTTCCAGTAGGAAGTCAACTGTAGGTCTTTCCCAGGAGTCACCAGTCTTATCTACAAAAGGCCGGAGTGGCTGAAGGTTTTCCTTCCAATTATGCAGAAGCTTACTCGATTTTTCTCCTTAATCAGTCGTGTTAAAGCAATTGGTTGGTTATATTTGAAATAAAAGCCTGCAGCCTCACTGACCATTTGTGTATAAGATTGGTGACATAATTCACATTATCCAGCAGAAATAATTCTTTGTGAAATACCACTTTATGCCCGTGTGCAGCATAAATACACAGAGAGGCTTAAGATTTATGATCTTTAAAGTATCTTCAGATGTTTAATGTTAGGTTGCTGTGTAAATGGTGAGAGATTACACCTAAGCAACAGAAAAAGGGTAATGAGTAAACCTGAACCTGCCTTGTTTATGTGTTTAACAGCTGTAGTGTTATGTCATCCATTAAATGTCAACGTGCCCTATACCGAAGTTCAGTATCTGCACTAAGAAAGAGCAGTGAATAAGAAGAAAGAGCACCCTCTACCGGCCACAATTGGTAGTTCTGCTCTGAGTGTTAACAGCAGGATTTGTTTCAGCGATCATGCTCAGCAGAAGCAGTGAAATAAGAGGAGGCACTATGAGCATGCTCAGCAGGGGCGCTGTGATGTCCTGAGACTGAAGGGAACTGCAGTGTTATCTGTGTCTCCCAGCGCTGCAGCATGACCGATCAGGTGTGACCACTCAGAGACAAGTCAGGAGCTCTTCAATTCCATCCATTACCATACCTCTGTGTCTGTGAGTGTGTTAGATAATAGATAATATTTCAATTAGTATGCTCAACCAAGTGACACCATCTCTGTAGTAAACAAAAACTGGCTGTTTGGTTGAGAATGTGCAGACTTGTTAATATGAATGTCATATATGTAAGGAATCCTCCAACAGCCAGAATTTTTCATGGTGTTTGTGTGGCTCCATTCTTTCCTAAAGGTGCAGGTGAGACGAGCAGGCTCAAAGGAACCCATTTCCATTTCCATTCTCCACATGTGTACCCCAGCTGACCTCTCTCTATAGACTGTCCAAAAACACTAAAGGCTAAAATGTAGAAATAACTTTGAGACGATGTTAAACCAAGAAGGTGAGATGACAAGGAGTCAAAGTTTTGAACTGTTAAAGTTCACTTAAACATTTGTTTCCTCATTACTGTATATGAAAGTAAAGAAACATGAAAATGTAGTAAATTAGCAAAATTGAGAGAGAGAGAGAGAGAGAGAGAGAGAGAGAGAGAGAGAGAGAGAGATAGGAGGTGAGATCACATTGAGGTATCTCCTCCCCTACACTTTTAAAAGAGAGTGTTTTTCAAGAGTTCTTTAGTCAACAAAAGTTGTACTATATAGAACCATGAACCCTCAAAGAACCCAAAGGCTTCTTTCCATGGTGAAATGGATCTTCAGGTTAATGAGGAATGGTTCTATACTTTTTGAAAAGGTTCTATATAGGGTTCTGCTATCGTTACAATGTCAAGCTTGTATAATAATAGAGGAACCCTTTTTGTGCTATATAGAACCCTTTTTAGAAAGGTTCTGTATAGAACCATCTAAAACACATTCTTCATCAATCTGAAGAACACTTTCCCCACATAAAGAACCCTCTTGTGTTCATGGTTCCATATAAAACAATTTTCTTTACTAAAGAACCTTTTGAAGAACCAAGAGTGTACTGTAACACATAGTCTTATGCAGATTATATGCAAATCAAACAGAAAACTATTGGATATTTTCTATCAATATGACTGTCAATGGCTCTAATTAACATCTTGTGGTTCAGCTTGTGTGGTTCCAGCATATCTTGTCACATGGCTATAACCTTAAAAGTATAAGCAACTCTGATTCTTGTGTCATTGTGACATCTAAAGAGAGCACACATTTTAACATCACATCCCACTAAAATAAACATTATTAGTGAGGTGTAATGGGGTGTTGTCTCCAATCGCCTCCTTCAAAGTAATTATGAAGTTCAACATGGGGCAAAAAATTGGTTTGACTAAATGTCTGCTGCAGTCATGTGCAGCTATCGGACGGCATTTTTCATTAACTTTATTATTATTATTATGAGTTTTATTGAACCCTGATCAATATCCTCCAACTGTTCAGTCAGATGCTCCTGAAGGTTTCATTAACTGAAATTAAATTGCTGAATTAAAGAAGTGTTTCAAGTCATTTTTTTTTTCAAATTCCCATTACCCCAAATATAGACATTCAGCCAAAACATGTTTGGTGTCCAAAGTTGACTTGATAAGTTTTGCTTTAATTTTGAATGCAAGGCTGAATCTAAAGCATGAATCAACATTAGAACATGACTCATTATATAGTTCACTAGCTCTGAATCTAAAGCAAACATGGCCAGTTTTTATTAACCTTTTCATACTGTTGGTTAAAGCTAGAGTAGGTGAACTTGTAAGGGTAAGCTGGTCCAGCTGAGAAGTCTCTCCCCATAAAAAAATCAACAATTTCTGCTCATGCATCCCTACTGTTAACTATGCAGATGTCTTATTTTATTAGTTCTTATATTGGTTTCTTGATTTAGATTTGTGACATTAGTGAGAACAAAGCAGTGAGTCAGAGAAATGAGCTTTTGTGATTGTTTCATAATATTTGCATACATGTAAAGTACAAATACAACAGCACAAAACTCAACCCTGTGAGCTGTCTCATTTCTGCCTCTGTGTGTATGTGGCTCAGCTCTTTCTGCTGAAAAAGGGGGTGGGACCAGCATTGCCTCATTACCATTAAATAAACATCCACTTAAATTTGTTATTTGTAAATGAGATGTTGAAAGACCTGACATAGATTGAGGATTTTTGACTAAAGAATTGTGAGAGGTTTCATGAAGACCCACTGACAACTATGTTAACTTTAACTTATTTTACTTAGGAAAAAAAATCCAAGCATGATATTATAGAGTGGCATTAAAAAAATTAATATTGTGAAAAAGTTCATTGTTGTTCATAATTTAATTCAATGATGTAAACCAGGGGTGCACAATATGTCGATCGCGATCTACCGGTTGATCGCAAAGGTAGTGTGGGTCGAGCACTAGGACCCAGCGGGATTCCAAGCCGCTCAATCTGAAAATCCTGTTTCACTTTAGACCGCCCACAAGCTCATTCGATTGGCTCTGCCGTTTTTTGCTAACTTGTGATTGGCCGTCTCCGCTATCGCTTCATAAAACAGCACCTGGACTTGTAAACCAGCATTTTTCAAGTTGGCCAGCAGTCCGTGTTCACCCGTCACTGTAAGTTGTTAACATGTATGTTTGTTCTGCCTGTGTAAAAAAACCTAAAACTGACCATTTCCATACAGAGTGGAGGACTTTTTTACTGTCATTTTTATGTGTGTTTGCCTTGATTGAATTATTTGGCGTCAGCCTTTTCACACATGAAGATCATTAAGTTCGTATCGTTCCACTATGACTGATGGTCATTTGGAGGTTTGCTTGAGGCTGGCTATCAGCAACTACTGTCCAGATTCTGCATCCCTCATTGATTCCATTCAGTGCAAGTCATCAGAGTAAAGTAGGCTAATGACAAAACATGTACACAGTTGTATTGTGTAATATGGGTTCATGTAGTTATTCA
>BRDA01001684.1:16512-36861 GCA_036984385.1 Crenuchus spilurus | reverse complement strand
TTTTTTTTTTTTTTTTTTTTTTTTTGCTTTCAGTTGCACAATCTCTCTGTCTGGGTTTTCTTACCCCCACCTCCCTCTCTTTCTATCTCTCTCTCTCTCTCTCTGGGCCCATTAAAAGCGGGACTGCAGCATCCATCAAAGGCAGATGAGCAGATCACACGTACAGTATTTCATTAGGCTGAGAGATAAAAGGCTGTCGCTGCTGTACACTGATCATGCAGTGGACTGTCAGAGGACAGCTGTGATTTGTCCAGCAAAAGCGCTGTAGTGGGTCAGGTTTGCGTGCTGCTTGTTTTCTGAGTGAATTCATTGCTCAGTAGAGAGTAGTGCTTTGCCCTGCTCCACAGCTGCTCTGAGCTCAATCAGTAGCCAACCTCTGAGTGCCTTTATGCTGCTGAATCCATCACTGTGATCAGAGCGAGACCAGCCTCAATGCTCTCCCCACACACTGCAGAATGAAAATGGAAATGGATACACTGAGCAAGTGACAGGAATCTCAGGAAAAGCAGCCTCCATGCGCCTCAGTATCCGGCTATTGATTTCCGTGTTATGCCCGTGTGGTTACATGGACCATTAAAAGGAATTGACAGAGCCATATTGGAAATGACTCTGCTAAATGATGAACAATGAAGTCAGTTTGACTGCTTGATGAGTTTGGATTATATTGTCTAATGATGAAGGCTAAATGATGGATAATTCCCATGATATCCAGTATGTAGAAGATGACCCTTGACCTTGTTTTGCAGGAAACTGGACAGATCAATAATAGGAGAACAATAAAAAGTCTGAATAAACCTCACAGTGTCTTTGTGTGTGCGTGCGTGTGTGCGTGCGTGTGTGCGTGCGTGCATGCGTGCGTGCGCCTGTGTCCCTGTGTCCCTGTGTGTGCCTGTATGCAAGTGTATACATGCCCAAGAGGATCAATTTGTGTCTAATGGGAGTAAACAGCTGACAAGAGAAGATGTCTGAGCTCCTACAAGCTCCACTGCACCCTTCACTAACTTACCCAGAAGGACTGGGGGGTATCAAAGTCATTTTTGTGACCCTTATTGTGAATTTCTGTGATTAACAAAAAAACTGCCCCTTTTATCACTTGTTTGTTTATGAATTCATGACTTTGTCCTTCTATTTGTATCTCCGTTAATTGCTTTGCCAATGATGCAATTTGTTTCCTAGCCTTTAATCACTGATCAGACACTGAGGGAAGGACAGAACAAAAGAATGAAAGTTATGTGGCTTATCTGTAGTTCTGCTTTATTCTTTTTGACAGCTCCTCTGAGTGTTTTTCAGTTTTTTTTAAGTCCATTTATCTCTTGCCTTGGGGTATTTTTTACATCGTTACATAAGTAATAACATAGTTATAGTGTTACATAATTAACTTTTACACTTGATTTATATTTTGTCGTGTGCACTATTGAGAGTTGTTATGACTGTAATGTAAAATCTGAAAGACTACATACATAATAATAATTATTAATATATAATAACTACTCATCTAAGACTTATGGCCACAGAGAGTACTGTGGGTTTAAAATGCACACTTTTAGTAGTATTTCTTCTTTGTTTCAGAGAGCCGAGAATCAGAGAGGGAAGACTAAAATTACAATATACTTTAGTTTAATTGTTAAAGTAGTCTTATTCAGTGCTTTTGGTTAAATAACATTTTATTGATTTCGTATATGGAAGCATATAATACTGACACACCACAGTGTCCCATATCTTGTTTGGTGGTGGTACAAGTCCTGACGTCCTTTGTGTCAGTTTTGCCCTTGCGGTCACTGCCATTGTGGGCATGGTGAGGGTCACACACTCTGATCTAACAGCCCTGTCCCACCCACCCTGACAGCAAAACGGATGGATGCATTGCACCTTTGCCTCTAGCTACTCTGCCTTGATTTCTGTGATGAATCACTGCAGTCTGACTTCAGCCACCCCCAGTCCCAACTGCTGTGTCTGTTTTTTCATACTTTCAGTGCATGCTGCCTTTCACCTTCCCTCCATCTGGGTGCTGTTCATTTTATGCCATCACTCACCTTTGCCTGCTCTCTATCTCACCTTAGAGTAACCGAGTCATTGGCCGGGAATGTTGACTGAAGAGGGTTACTCTTTTAAGCAGACACACACACACACACACACACACACACACACAAAGTGTTGGAGTATGAGTGACTCCTGTGTACTCTTGTTTGCGTGTGTGTTTATTACATAGTGCTTTTGTCATTAAACTGCCTTATATTACATGTCCCAAAGTTAATTATAACAAAACTTGATGGGACTCAGCTGTTCACATAATTTTTATTTTAAGTTCTCAAACATTTCTCAGATTCAGGACCCAATTACATTTCAATATTCAAGCATATTCTTCTTGTACCTCAACCTGAGTCATTTTGACATGCATTTAAACTAGCTGTAGTTAAAGCAAATAGTAATTTTGCATGACTAATCATTAACTCAGTGATTAACCAATGTTTCAATAGCTTAATAATTGTTTAGTGATTTGTTGGCTGCTGTCATTGTAGCTACATGATCGTTTAACAGGCAGTTGTTTTGGCTGTAGTTTTTTATTGTCTTTTACAGTCATTAGATTCAGGTTGTCATTGTTCGGTTGACAGTCATGTTTGAACACACTTTTGTTTTGCTGTAGTCAGGTTTGGATAATTTTGCTGGACAATAGTCAGGTTTAGATAGGAGTTTGCTGAGCTGTATTTAGGTCTTGCCTAAATTTTGTTGCACTGTAGTCACGTATAGGCAGTGTTGCTGGGCTGTAGTCCGGTTTGAACATAATTTAATGTCTGAAGTGAGGTGTGGACAGTTTTCTTGGATATAGTCAGGATTGGGAACAATTTTGCTGAGACATAGTCAGGTTTGGACAGAAGTTTGATGGTCTGAAGTTCGCAGTTTTGTTGGGCTGTAGGCAGTTTGGACAGAATTTTGTTGGGATATACAGTGGAGGAAATAATTATTTGATTTCCTCCACTGTAGTCTGGTTGAGTTAGGTTTGGACATAAATTTCTTGGGCTGTAGTCAGTATGGATAGAATTTTGATGGTCTGTAGTCAGTATGGACAGAGGTGTGGACATGTCCGAACAAAACTGCAGTTTTGTTGAGCTATAATCAGGTTCTAATATATTTCCACACTCAGCAGTATATCCTCAGGCTGTATTTGGGTTGGCTGTAGTGAAAGCTACTTTAAGTTTGCACTATCTTGTCCTACCTCTCCCTTTGTTTCTCCCTCTTAACCTCTTCTCTTTCCCTGGCTGACATGCCTAAGGCTGGTGCAGAACTTGAGCTATCTGCAGCAGGGCTGGTGGAGCATGGAATCACTTCAGCAGTATGTGTGCTCTGTCTTCTCGCTTTGCTAATCATTGACAGAGTGTCACAGAGGATAGCAGTGAGCAAGACTTTATTCTAAAATGGAATGGCCTGACTGAGATGTGGTTTTAAGTGTAGAAGATGCTTGTCCCTGTAGAGCAGTGTGTATTGACAGGTCAGTTATCAGCCGAGTCTCCCTCTTGTATTTTCGGTCTCTCCCAGTGAACTGTGTTTTTTCTCCATGTCATTTATTTTCTATTTTTCAATCTCTCAGTGTTCACTTACACTACTGTTCAAAAGTTTCAGAACACTTTTCCCCTTTTTTCATATATTTATGCAGTTAAATGTTTGTGAGCTTGACATGTGAAAAACTCACTTTTTACAGTTTTTACACATACATTTGAGTATGTGGAGTGCTTACTAACCTAAGAACTGTGAAATAAGACAACCCAGGTTTTTTTTGGAGGCCTAGGTCTGAAAACATAACATTTCAAGCCATTCATTGTTGTTTATTAGACTGATGTCTCCTCACATCACAGCTTGATAACACATTTTTGTCAGGTTGGATGTGAAACCAGGAGACATGCAGATTTAAGTAAATAAACATTACTAATCATAAAAGGAGGAGCCCGAGCCATAAACCAAACAACAGTCTGAGTTCACTAACCGAGCAAGATATGAACAGATAGAGGGCAGATCAGGGAGACTAGTCACTAAACTAGCAAATGTCAAATACCAGATTACATACAACTAGAACAAGATACAACAAAAATCACACAATGCTATGGTAAACAAGCAAAGCAAAGGCTATACAGGAAAAGGCTAATAAACAAAGCTAATGTTAAACAGTACTGGGCTGACAAACAGAGCTAGGCAAACAAGACAGGGGGGCAAAGCAGAGACATAACCTGGAAACAGACAGCGATCCAAATAACCTGAGCAGTAGAGACAGCAGTACCGATGGCAAATCAAACCAGAGTGACAAACAAAATGGAGCAAAAAGCTAAAAAAAAAAAAAAAAAAGCCAGGCTAACAAATGGAGCAAAAGACTAAAGGAAGCTAGGTAATGATCAGAGCAAAATGCTATAAGAAGCTAGGCTAACAAACAGAGCTAGTGCTAGAACAAGGTCAAGGTTACAAGCTAAAGCAGGGTCAGAAAACGAGGAAGAACAATACTTTAAGAACTGTCTCAGGAAGAACAATACTTTGCAGAGAACTGAACAGAGAATGAGGGTTTTATAAGGAGGTTTTATCAGTGAGGAGAACACAACTGAGATGGGAAAGTGTGACCAGAGGGGTCCTTTGTGGGTATTAGAGTTTGGATTGTGGAATGGACTGAGCAAGGGCAGATGGGAACTGAAATTAACCATGAGGGAAGCATAGTCCAGACATTGAGAGAGAGAGAGAGAGAGACAGACAGACAGAGACAGACAGACTGAAGCAGGCTTGGAGAAGTGAGCAGTGTGACACTTCTTGATTTAGCAAAGGAGAAAAAGCTAAGTGTGGAAAGTTTTATACAGAAGAGAACCTGTACGTGTTTAATAACCACTTTGAGTCTGACTGCTTTTTCCGACTGGCTCAGTACATTTCAGGACTGTAAGAACAAAACCTTTCATACAATTGGGATTAATACTGAATGTCTGTGCCAGTGAAAATGCATTGTATGTTTGCTTATTTGTGAATATTTTTCTGTATTTTTTGCTGTTTTGTGGTCATTAAGGTGAACTTACCTTCATATTTTTGCAGGAGTTACATTTAATCATCTAAATACTTCACATTCCACCAAATATGCTAGGTGTCTGCCAGGATTTCATGATTTTAGCAGTTTCTGGTGATTTCTGCTGTTTTATTTTGAATTCAACATGAAGCCAAAATGAGCTTTTTCAAGTTTAAAGGTTATTATACAATAATGAGTTATTTATTAATGAACAAAACTGGAACCACTGTATAAATGGTTTCAGTGTATTACAAAAGAAAAGGATTGAGAAATGTAAAGAAAAAAAAAAGAATTATATGTATGAAGGTTTGGTACAATGTCCTCTTTCTCCTAATTTTACTTTACTCTCACATTTTCTTACTCTGTACTTCTTGTTTAAGCCGAATAAGGGCCATTGCAGGTCTCTTTGTCCCAGATGTTTTGCTCCAATGTCATAAAGCATGCTTTAATATGTTAGTGAGTTACTGCAGGGGGTCTTTCTCCAAAGCCATCCTGTCTTGCCTCCCTGCTCCAGGTCTCTTCAGTTTAGCATATCAGATATGATTTTTACACAGGAAAAAATGTTTTATGCAGACTGAGTAGGTGAGAAGACTGAATATATAGCACCTCTTTAAAGACAAGCTGGTGTTTTTTTACTACTTAATTCTAGAGCATGAAGAAAACAGAAAACCTCAGTAAGACAATGACAGAACAATAGTGTTAAGTGGAGTTGAGTGTTAAAGCAATATTCCATCCATCCATTCATTATCTTATCTGCTTAATCCTGATCAGGGTTACAGTTAGTCCCCTACCCCCCTCACCAGGCTCAGGGCAGAGCTATAGCAATATTCCCTTTTACCTCAAATTTAACTAAGACTAAGTAAGTTAATTAGAGATGCTTATCTTGTTTTTGACATTGTAAAACATACTGTTATCTATAAAAGTGTACAAGTAGACAGTGGCTAGTACTGCTGCATTTATTAGATCATGTTTATCAATCACAGTATGACATAAAGTACAATAAAGAGATAAGTGGGATAAGTTACATTCTAAAAACTGCTGGTTTAAAAATTACTCGGTTTGGGTTAAAATTAATTTCCAACCGAATAGGTTTCTATTATAACAGTGGAACTTTTTTATCATTAATCCGTTCTAAAGTCCCTGATGATAACCAAAATGAACAATAACTGAAGCAATGTTTCTCATAAGAAATAATGTAAATCAAATTACATTATTTTTAAATACATTTTATATATAATAACTATAGTTTTACATGTAGAAAACATTATGGGTTTACACTCCATTTTAGAGAATGCCAGTGTGGTCCAGCTGGCAGCACTTTGTACTTTTGTACACCCGTTCATGGGGTTCATGGCCACTTTTTGTTTCACACCCATTTTCAGGCAGTAGCGCTGAGCGCCGTCACTTTAGTGTGATGTTTCAGTTTGTTTTGAGTGTTATCAATGTGAAACAATGAGAAACAAAGCCAGAATTAACAACAAATTCGTGGTTGATGCTTTGTTTTTGCTAAATTAGCTTCGAGTTACATGGGCACGGTGACGAAAACCAGGCAGATAAATGATAAATGGGACAAAATTTCCCCCTAAAAAGTCGACAATAACCAAATAGTATGATAACCAGGGCAAACCATAACCAAGATTCCACTCTATACTGACACAACACTGAGTTAAACTGACCCAGCATTGCTGAGTTATAAATAACCCAACAGGCTGAGTCATGAGACTTACCAAAATATAGGATTATTTTGATGCATTGCTGGGTTGTTCTAACTCATTTCTTGGTTTACTGCCCATTTTAGTTTGCTTTATTTTTTACATTTTGAAATAAATCACTTTTTGTGTTGATTCCAGAATGTAGAATGTAGTGCAATGCCATTACTTTGAGAAGTTCCTCATTTATGTGCCTGATGGGATGTTTAAATGTCTGTTCTACTTCCTAATCAGCTTCTTCAGGTACTGTTAATTTATGTTGAAAAGTGACACATTGACTGGGTTGATGCATCAAATAACCACAGAGCAAGAAAAACTACCCAACACTGTGCAAATGACTAGCAGGCTTAACCCCAGCATTCAGGTAGAATAAACAACCCAGCAGTTTTCAGAGTGTACTGGTGTTATGGTGGCTATTATTGGAATTTGCCAGTATGTTGAGCACCAATTGGCGCAGGTGGACTGACTGCATCTGTAACAGGACATGAACTATGTTTATTTGAACACACTCACTGTCAGTGCTGGAGGTCATAGCCTGGCTCAGAGAGAGATTAGACTTCTGCAGGAAATAAAGCAAATATCATTTATCATCTGTTTCACATTTTACACCCATGAAGATTTCTCCCAGTGAATGATGAAGATTTGTATGTGCGCACACACACACACGCACACACACACACACACACAGCGTGAAGGTAATCTTGATGCCAATCAGTAGTAAACAGCAGGACAGGGAAGCAGTGATAAGAGGAAAGGGACAAAGGGGGGCTCTCGTTCTATATGTAGCACGAGACTGGAATATCCACCTTTTGCAGCTCCCAGTATCAGCACAGTAAGAGTTTTTAGCAAGATAACTTGAAGAGAATTATGGGTAGTCCACATGGAACATGACTTCTGACATATCAGAGAACACAGCACACAAGTCCAATAAAAAATGCCATGAATATGAAAAAGTAAATGATCTGGTAGAACATGAGTTTACAAAAGAAAACAAGTAGAACACAGTAATGACTTAACAGGTAACTGTTTCATCACACAGTTTTTAAATCATTAGTAATGTACAGCTGGCATGCATACAGTGTAAATACATGCTCAAGGTATACAATATGTCCACTAAACAGTACATGCACTATGTATGTATCTATCATGCATGCAATAAATAGTAAACGCACTGGGGAAATTCCCCACATTTTTAGTCATTTATGCATAATTAATGGATAAATATGTCAGAGTGGTTTGAATTGAAATGCTTCATTTTAGAGTCTGTGACTATGATGACTGATCCCTGAGACATAATTGTAGGATAGGTTTAAGACACACTCTTAAAAGAGATGTTTCTTAAAGGGTTTTTTAGTAAAGAAAATGGTTCTAAACAGAACTATGAATACTCAAAGAACCCAAAGGGTAATGAAAATGTTCTTCAGCCTGATCAGGAATATGCTGTAGATGGTTCTAAATAGCACCAAAAAGGGTTCCACTATTGTAACTACAGTATCACATTTTGAGGACTATATAGAACCATTTTAACCCTTTCGTGCCGTGAAACACACACACTAGCACACTAGGCTGTGAGAATTTGTGCCCAAGGTGGTGGGCAACCCTTATCCACCAGCACCCGGGGAGCAGTTAGGGGATTAGGTGCACTTCAGTCATGTCCTCTCTGGGCATCGAACCGGCGACCTTGTGGTCACAAGACCAGATCCTTACCACTAGGCCATGGCTGCAAACCCCCCCCCCATATTATATAGCTATATAGAACCATTTTCTTTACTAAAGAACCCTTGAAGAACTAACTTTTTAAGAGTGTAAGATTTGCCACTAAACCTATTTCTAAATGTATTAATGGGAGAGAAACACAATAAACCAGTTATCAAGGATCTAAGAGTAAGAACACAGATTTAAGATCAGTACTAATATTTGCATAAACATTGCAAACTTTGGTACTTATCAGAACTATTGTATAGAAATCCAAGTTTCCAAAGAAATCCATGCATCCCCTTACCTACAGTATACAAATTCACATCAACACACTCTAAATGACTTTGTTTACATCTCAGCATTTATGAAAGTGTAATTACTCTGTATTGCTATGCATTGTACACAACATGCACTAAACAGCTAATATGCATGCAGATTAAATGACACATTTAATGTACATTCAATATACAGTACCAGTTAAACGTAATGATGTACTGGACATACATTGGTTTTTCATTACTTAAAAATGGTCTGTATTGTAGATTAATACTAAAGTCATCCAAACTATGAAAAAATGCATATGAAATTATTTAGAAAACAGAAAAATGTTAAATAAACCAGAACATGTTTTATATTTTACATTCTTCAAAGTAGGCACCTCTTGCTTAGATGACAGCTTTCTTGGCATTTTCTCAATCAGCTTTATGAGGTAGTCACCTGGAATGGCATTTACTTAACAGCTGTGCTTTGTCAAGAGTTCATGACTTGCATTTCTTACCCTCTTAATGTGTTTGAGACATCAGTTGTGCGTGTACTTTGAAGAATCTAAAATCTAAAAATATTTTGGTTTGTTTCTTATATGTTCCTTCATAGTCTGGATGACTTCAGTATTAATTTACCATGTATGAAAACTTTTGACTGGTACTGTATATGTATCTGTACATAGGTATATGTATACCTGCATTATACTGTAACTGACATCAGCAGATGCTGTTTCTTCTTTATTTGATCTTCTTTGATTTTTAGCAGCTTAGACAAGTTCATTCCCACTGGCTTTGTCTTTATTTCACATAGTGACCTTGATAACCTGACATCTCTTCCCCATTACCCAGCCTGTAGCATAGAAACAGGTTATGTATTATAGCTGTTCTAACTACAGTGCAATCTGCACTGCCGTCTGGGAGCTCTTTTCCTCCCCCTCGAAGGAACAATTACTTAATTAGCCCACCTGATCCTTTGTTTAATGGAGCTGATTGAGTCTAATTGTAAGTCTTTATTCAGATCCAGTGTCTATTGACCCGTTTCCTACACGGCCTGCTGTTCAGCCAAGGGCGAACCTGCAGGCCACCCTTCCCTACCATGCCCTAACCACTCCGCAACTATGTGTTGCTGGAACGTTGCGTCAGTGAAGCGCTGTCAAAGCTCATCAGGGTTAGTCGAGTGTGTTGAGACTTGAAGCAGACTGCCCAGTGAGGCGCTGTGGTGTTGCCACACTCCATCTACTCTTACTGCACCCCACAGTTTCCTCCAAGTACTATAAAACTTCCGAAATGTCTGCGCTTATTGTCAAAATGCATCTTTACTTTGAAGCACTTTATAGTGCCTAATCCTGGCTTTGCACCTAATATTCAGTGTTTTTTTCTGGGAGTTAATGTAGATGAAAAATGTGACCCATGACTGAATATGTGCGTCTACAGTATGAATAATGAAAGAGCATGCAGAATACTTCTCTTATCTCTTCTGTTTGAAAACATTCATAGAGATGCAGCTGAACAGGCTGTGGTTGTGTCAGTCAGAAAAGCAACAGAGAATGCTGCATATGTATTCAAATAACAGGAAAAAAGATGCCTGGAGTGTGCTAGAGGAAATTAAATATATAATACATGTTTTTTACAGTTACAGTAGTCTTTTAAGTTGTTGGTATTCTTTCGATAAAGAAGGCAAAACCCACAATGGTCACTGAAATAACCTGAAACTGACAAAATTAATCATAAATAAACATTTACTGAAAATTAACTATTGGAAATCAGATATTGCTTTTGAATAGTGGTTCAACAGAATCATTTTAAAAATAAAACTAATGAAGCTGACCTGGATGGTACCCTGAATTTTATACTTTGTTGCACAACCTTTGGAGGCAATTGCAGAAATCAAGTATTTTCTGTAACTCTCAGTGAGACTTCTGCACCTGTCAACAGGTATGTTGGCCCACTCCTCATGAGCAAACTGCTCCAGCTGTCTCAGGTTTGAAGGGGGCCTTCTCCAGATGGCATGTTTCAGCTCCTTCCACAGATGTTCAGTAGGATTTAGATCAAGGCTCATAGAAGGCCACACAAACTAGTCCAATGGTTTGTTCATAACTGATTTTTATTTATTACTTTTTTCAGTTTCAAGTTATTTTAGTGACTACTGTAGGTTTTTCATTCTATAATAAACATTCTTTCATTCTTTAGGGTGCCAACAATTTTGTCAGTCTGTGTGTAAGTGTGTGTGTATATATGTATACAGTGCCAGTCAAAGGTTTGGACACACCTTCTGGAAATTGTGATTTTTCATTATTTAAAAATGTTCTGCATTGTAGATTAATACTAAAGTCATCCAAACTATGAAGAATACATATGAAATTATTTAGTAAACAAAACAGTGTTAAACAAACCAGAATATGATTTATTTTTTAGATTCTTCAAAGTAGGCATCTCTTGCTTAGATGATAGCTTTCTTGGCATTTTCTCAGTCAGCTTTATGAGGTAGTCACCTGGAATGACTTTCAGTTAACAGCTGTGTCTTATCAAGAGTTCATTATTTGCATTTCTTGCCCTCTTACTGTGTTTGAGACATCAACTGTGTGCCTACTTTGAAGAATCTAAAACATATTTTGGTTTTTAAGTTTAAACACTTTTAAAGTTACTACATTATTATTTATGTGTTTCTTCATAGTGTGGATGACTTCAGTAGTCATTTACAATGTAGGGGGGAAAATGGGTTTGATGGGTACTGTATATATAATTTTATTTAAGATTTTTTTACTGCTGATTGCATAATGTCAGCAATTAAAGATCTAGAAATAGATCTAAAATATACAGAAATATACAGTTCATTGTCACACTTTCTACTAAGGCATTCTGTTTCATCTGTGACAGCAAACCTTGAAATGCTGGGAAAATTAAAGTCTATGTTCACTGACTGCAGGCTTCACCATAATTAAGTTAGTAGCTCTGAAGTGTCTGTCTGTATATGCACCATAGCACTAAAGGATATTGAGGCCAAGACCTTTATCAGTGTATGAGAGTGTGTCCGAGTATGAGAAATCTGAGAATGTATGCATATGTCTTTTTGAATCTTTATATAATTTTGTGTGTGTTAGGGAATGGACCAAGCATAGCTTGTTATTCCGAAGGGGCACCACTATTTCTGATTACCGCTTTATGCATTATTCAGTATTCGCCCCACTGCTGGACATCAGCTCTGGAGAATGCCCTCCTTAATTATATCATGATCCCAAAACCTAGAAAACCTGCTGAGTGCTCATCCTGGCTGTTACATCATGCTCAGATGGGAGTAACACTTGCATTTGTGTGTGATATATATTTATATACATGCAATTACAGACTGTAGTCCATCTGTTTCTCTGTATACTTTGTTAGCCTCCTTTCACCGTGTTCTTCAATGATCAGGATCCTCACAGGACCACCACAGCACAGGTTTTATTTGGGTGGTTTATTTTTCTCAGCACTGCAGTTACACTGATGTGGTGGTGGTGTGTAAGTGTTGCTCTGGTACAAGTAAACCAGAGACAGCAGAGCTGGTATAGCATTTAAACACTATGTTAACTCAATGTCTACTTTATTAGATACACATGTTTTGTTGGTTCACCTTGAAGATGTAAAGCCAGAGACAGTAGCACAGTTTGTTAGTCCTCTTCGCCTACATTGCTTGTCACGGCACACTGTTGGCCGGATTGTGTTGGTTTGTGCACTATTTTCACTCCAGCAATGACATTGAGATGTTTGAAAAGAGTGGCTCAGATACAGCCAAGCTGCTGTTTACCTGTTGTGTTAGCTCCGACAATCACACAGTGAATACAGGACAAATAACCTGAATGCGATAAGTCATCATTATCTGTATGTAAACCTGTAATCTCTTTCCTAACCTCTCCTCAACCCTGACTTTTTTTGTAGTTATCTTTCAATACCTGATTTGACTGATAAATACATTGAGGAGAATGTCTCCTCCAAACATATTTGGTTAGACTGGTTCACAACATCATCCTCTTTTGTCTAAACAATACATATTTTTGTACTTCTGTTTATTTGCATTTATTCAGATTGTACATAGTGTTTTATTTATTATTAATATGAAAGATTACTAACATGATGAAGTAATGTGTTCTAAGGTGCCATTAATCTATCCTTTAACCCTCTGGAGTCTGAGGGTTTTTCAGACGTGATGTAGTCTGACATGCCTTCACTTTTTCACAAATTATACATATCTAAAAAATTTTTTTTTCCAAAGTGTTACACAGGCTTTTGTTCAGCACAATCTCGGCAACAACAGTGGCAAAACAGTAATAATGTAATAAATCTATATTTTGATTAAATCTGTTCTGAACTTAGACTTTCTAAAAATATGTATTTTCAGATGTGCTGATATATTGTGAAAAAACACACTCTAAACATTTCTAGCCAAGACTTTTGAGCTCAGAACTGAATAAACAGAGGTGTCTGGTCATTACATTATCATTTTTAGAAATTGTATGTGGTTTTATTTCTAAAGCTTAACAAATGAGAGTTGACATTGTTTTCACTCAGCCACTAACCCTACATAGAATTTATGAGATAGGTGTGAAACACTCAGAAGAGGACTATTGTTCAGGTTCACCTCAGGTGAGAGGTCTTTGTTCGTCAACATTCCACAGATTCCTGGCCACAGGAACCCACCAATGGAATGTCCAGAATTATCATGTCATTATCATATGAATGACAGAGTGCGTTATTTGGTGGGAAATTTTGTGCAGCTGTCTGAATTCTCTCCCACAGATGTGTTTCTGCTTATTTAAGCTCCTCTCACAAGAATCTAAAAATATATTTTGATTAAAGTTATATATATTTGGAAATTGGACCCATTAAGATCCATTAAGCTTCTACTGCCTTTTGATGCAAGCAACAGAGCCCATATGTGTGTTCTTCAGCTACTTGCTTCACTAGCCTTGAAGCCATGTTTTATAGAATGCACAATGAACCAACCAACATGTTTATGCACATATGGATGCCTATAGCATATTCCAAGATGTGCTTCTGTACAAACTATGTGCTTCTGTGCACATTTACTCCTGATTATGTATGTGTGCAGTCAGCAGTTCAGCTGTTCATGCTCATGTTTCTGAATGAGAGCATATGAATTGCTATGTATAAATGAACCATCTACCCAAAAAGGTTTCATTAGCAAAGCTTTGATTGGCTGAGAGCTCCAGGGCACAGCTGATGGGCAGGGTGCAGTTGGCGATTTTAGAAGCCCCGGTCAGTTGGCACGGCCTGGGTTGAGCATCTGCCCTTGGGCTCCTGGGCTCTATCCAGGCATAGTCTCACGGCTGGCTGTAAACCTTCCTCCTTGGCTTCAGAGGCTCATGGATGGGGCTGCAGAGTGAGAGTGTTGAGGCACCTGGATGTTTTTTTTTTCTGTGCCTGCTTCTCTTTCCAGGATATCTCCCTGCCACTCTGTTTTTTTTTTTGTTTGTTTTTTTTGTTTTTTTTATGGCCAAGACTGACATGCCCCACATAGCGACCTGGAAAGCGAATCCTGGCAACTGTGAATTCTGCCAGGGCTCATAGATGAATGACAAAGGTATTGGTTTGACGGCTTTACCGATGCAGGCTGTAGAAAGGCTGTACTCTCAAGTCATGGGACTGTGGGGAGGTGGACTAAAGTTCTTCTGTTGTGGGAACCATGTTTGTAAATGAACAGTTTGATTTATGCACAGCTGAAAGGAGAAGACACTGCTCACTTTTATGCACTTCTGTATGTGTGTGTGTGTGTGTGTGTGCCCTTGCCATTGGAGATCCCAGGCCAGTCAGGAATTCCTCTAGGAACATGTCAGGCTATATGAAAGTCTTATTCTAATGGCAGTACTTCTCTACAGGGACTAGACAAGCTGTGTGTGTACTTGCATTCCTCAGAAGTGGTGTCCACAAATATTTGGACATTTACTGTAGGGCTGTGAATCTTTGGGAATCAAACAAATTGATCCAGAATCGATTCTTGGGGTCACAAATTGATTTTCTTCTGATTCTTTCAAATCCAAATGAAATACTTTACTTTACTGTTGCAATCTCTGCAAATCGTATGAGTCACATCAAGCCCTTTCTTAACCGGGCTGGGTTCACGGTAAAATCCAGTGTTTCCAAATGGTTGCTTTCAAAGACCGCGGCTTGGCTTGCATGCCTGTACATAGCCTGCGCTGCTTCCTTGTTTTGCCTATCACTACGGTGGCTGAGAAGGCACATCCGCACCCGCAAAAAAAAAATTTTTTTTGAAAACGAGAATCAATTCTGAATCGTTCAATGTGAGAAATGTGATTCGAGCTCAAAGCGATTTTTTCGCTTTAATTCACTGTGTAATTTATATGTTATAATGTCAATGGAAATATTTCAAACCCCTGTGAATCCTCAAACACTCTACACCACACGTGTCAAAGTCCAGTCCTGGAGGGCCGGATTCCTGCAAAGTTTTGTGAACTTCCTGATCAAACACACCTGATTCAGCTCAGCAGGTAATTAGCAGGTTTAATTGTAGGGTCAGATCAGAGAAATCACCAAACTCTGCAGGAATCCGGCCCTCCAGGACCGGAGTTTGACACCCCTGCTCTACACTCTCAGAAAAAAGGGTAGCATTCTGTACCTATAATGGTACAATCGCTTGTCACTGTGGCAGTACCCCTCAAGGGTACGGATGTGTACTTTTATCAATAGTGACAAATGCGTACCCTTACTATTTGTACCTTAAGGGAAAAATGTTGTACCCTTGGAGACAATGTAGTACCTTTTCCACCGCATGGCTGCAGGTACAAATGGTGTACCTTTTTCAAACGGTACATATAGGTTCCCATAGGGTACTGCCACAGTGACAAAATCAACTGTACCTTAAATAGGACAGATTTGTTCCTTTTTCTGTTCTTTCAGGTGACACTTTTGTACCTTTAAAAAATTTAATGGGGAGGAATTTTTTTTTGTTAATTATTGTAGTTTATTAAAAGTTTCAGCCATTGGAATATTATAAATGAAAACATGAAAATATTAAAATGATAAAATGTTAATTACATGTTTCATAGAAACATCTGTTGTTGTTTTAATTGACTTGTTTTCAATGGAAATATCTTAAAAAGAGTGAAGCATTCATAAGTACATTCATGTACTTTTCTAAGTTTGTACCTACACAGGTACAAAATAGTACTATGCAAATTCGAACATGTACCTTTAGAGGTACAGTTACTGATGGGGTACAGTTTTATTCTTCAAAGTACAGATTTTGTACCCTCACGTACCTTTATTTCTGAGAGTGTACCTGGTCACCCAAGTAGACATATGTATAAGAGAAATCCCTCTATCAGGTTGCAAACATTTGTAGAAGTCTAAAATAAGTCTGCTTTATTTAAACCACTTAAGTGATTAGATGGTAAAAGCTGCAGGATATACACCTGTTGTTAAAATAACTGTATGTCTACATGGAGAGGTAGTGTCAGTGGTGATCCAAAAGTCTAGTGGTGATTTATATTTGATTTTATTCTTTAAACTCTATGGACTATTCTTCATTCTCATAACTACATAACTTATGTATTAGTTTTATAGTACTTGGTGAATAATTCATACTAGTTACTGAATAATAAACCTTAAGATTAATACTGCAATAAGAAGTCTAGGGTTCAATAGGTTAATTGAATAAATGAATTGTTTTAAAACTGATGTGTTATGAAGCCTGAACAAGGCATTTGCTCTTTTTGCTTAGATGAGAGATGACTGTGAGATGAAGGGTGCACTTCCATCACTCCAGCAAAGTCATTGCTTTTGTCAGTGTGATTTGCAGTTTTATTTAAAGCAAAGAGGAGCTTTCATGTTCCTGGCTGAGGGTGGTGTGTGGTGCTCTAGCTGGAGATGGCTTTCTGAAGGAGAGGGTGAATCAATTGTGTTATATGCACAGGTGAAAAATGAAGCCCTAACAGCTCCGCCAAGCCTACCATTCACATTTCATCAGGACCCACGTCTGTCACTGCACATCATATTAATGTGCCTGGACCAGAGTCTTTGTCATACTCATGAAGCATGCATTGTGAAATCTCCTTCTCCCACTCTGCTAGTGTTGCCTTTTATGCCAGTTCTTAAAGCTTACTTCTTCTATTCTCATCTCTAGTTCTCTTCAGTGACATTAGATGGAGGGTCTAAGCCCTTATTGTCTTCGTGGTCTGGTGGTTAAGGATCTGGTCTTGTGAGTGGAAGGTTGCCAGTTTGATCTATGGGCAGGTCATGACTGAAGTGCCCTTCAGCAACCTAACCCCCAACTGCTCCCCGGTCGCCATGGATAGGGCTGCCTGCCACTTCGGGCACATGTTCTCACAGCCTGTTGTGTGGAATTACATTGGCAAAAAATTGAATCTAAATCTAGTGAACACACACTAGGGAGCAGTGAGCAAAAATGCCTAGAGTGGCAGGCAGCCATATCCATGGCACCCGGGGAGCATTTGGAGTCTAGATGCTTTGCTCAATTGCATTTCAGTAATATCGATTCACAGGATTGTATCAGCAGCCTTCTGGTTACAGGGCTGGTTCTTAAACCTCAAGCCCACAGCTGCCCCCCTCTCCTTACTTCTTCTCCCTCACTTTTCTTCCTCACTCTCTTTTTCAGTTCCTGAGGCTCAGATCCTATCTTCTCTTGTGTTTTTGTATCTCAGCTGCTGGATAATGAGGAGCATTAATCCCACTCTTCACATCCACACACACAAATTCATTCATGTTCAGGGGTTATATTAGGATTTAGGACGTGGTGGAGACCTGTTTCTTTCATGGTTGCCAACTGCCAACAATATGGCAGCAATATTATTCAATTTATGTGTTACTGTGTAGAGAGCTCAGCTCTGATATCATACAAATGTGATTAAAACAAGCATTATTCTTACTCCTCTTCATTAGCTAAGACATTTACATGAAATAGGCCTTCTGTACCTGTTTGAATTTACTACCTCTGGGAGAGTTTTACATGGCTATAAGAACTAGGCTAGCACTCTGTGTAATTATATACTTTGGAATTCTTTGGAAGTTACATTTCATAGCAACTGAGCTACATTGCGTCTTCACACAGTGCCTCTAGTATGCTTCATTGCCATGAATATTGTGTTGCAGTCCATGAAATAGGCACTTTTGCTGAAAAATAGATTGTTTGTTGTTAAATGCCATTAAAACTCACATTTTATGCAGCTATCTTAATGGTACATTTCTGAAAAGGAAGGAAAAAACAACTCTTTCATCACAGTGCCATACAGGAATTTGACCTCTGCCTTTATTCCATTCATCCAGTGATTAGAGGTGGGTAATCCAGGGCCAAAAAAGTAAAAATCCATCCCAGGATTTTGCTCCAACTTCATGTGTCTTCTGCAGCATATCTGCAGCAGAACCAACAAGGCAGTTGAAACAAAATCCTGGGGTGGATTTTTACTTTCTGGACCTGGATTACCCACCTCTGGAGCAGTGTGCAGTCCTGCAGCATCTTGGCAGCAGTTTGTAGTTAGCAGCAGTTGGGGGTCGAGTGCCTTCCTCAAGGGTCCTGCTAGTTTAGGGGATCAAACTGATGCCCATCCCAAACCCGCTTCTCTAACCTTTAGGCCACAGCTGCCCCTAGGTAGATATAAAAATAGTATGTAGATTCAAGTAACTGTCCATCCATCCATTATCACACCCGCTTAATCCTTATCAGGGTTGTGGTTAGTTCCCTACCCCCTCACTGGGCACAGGGCAGGGCATTACACTATCCATCTAAGCCCAGTACAGGGCGCCAATCCATTGCTGGGTGTCAAGTAACCATGCCAAATGAAATATTTGATGAATGGATGCCCAAGAGAGATGGAACCTTGATGCCAAAACAAAACTATTTTCATGGGTTCATGCCTCCATAAAATGCAGATGCTACATCATCAGCTCCTTCCTGAGAGGAATCATCACAGAGTCATCTGTGGAAAGAGTCATCAGGGCTAATGCCTCTTTCCTGGGCAAGTTGTGTGACTGTAGGCAGTGGACTGGTGAGAGTTTGCCTCAATTATTTGTGAAAATTGCCAGAACAAGAGGACACCAAAACAAATGATCATTTCCAATGGGGGTTGGCATCACAATGAATGGATCTCGCATATTGATTTCACAAAGAACTGAATACATAGGCCGTCATTTGCTCAGCTATGCTTGTCCTTCTCATAAACCAGACATGCTGCAGCTCTGTTCCGGTGTGTTTTGGCCCAGTTTAACCCCTGCTCACATTGAGACGTCTCACTCTCTGCTTTGCTGCCCACCGCTCCCATTTCCGCAGAAGTGGCTGTTGGATAGCAAAAGCCCGCGGGTTGTGGATGGGCTGTGAAGAACAGAACCTGCCTAATGACAGCTCAGCGCACAGCTTCTCCTCCACGCAACGTCACCCTCCAGTCAGGGCCGTAACGAATGGGCTCTTATTTAGCCATCAATTCTGTTCTGCTGCTGTCAGCTCATTCCAGCTTGCCCTGTGTGGGAAAGAGGCAGGTAGTCATTGATCATGTCAGGATGTTGGACATGGCTGTGATCAGTAGCGTGCAGACGGCTCATGAGGCTACAAGCGTTGTCCCTGCTAATCCGGGTCAGATAGCTAGCTTTCTATAACTTCTGCCGTACAGATAGTGTATCCCTAGATGGCGGTAGGACGGAATGTTTTTTACACATATATGTGATAAATCAACGGTGTCAAACTTCAGTCCTTTAGAGCCTCAGTGCAGCACTGTTAGTGTTTTGCTCCAGTGCACCTAATTCTTTCCATGACTTTAAATTGTGCAGTGCAGTGGCTCTCTAGCACGGGAGTTTGACACTCTTTTGATAAATCCTTATTGCACCCAGCGCTGCTATGTTCTCCTGGGAGGGATTGCATTAAAGGGTATCATGAATGAAATGTACAATTATTCTCAAATAGGTCTGCTAAAAATAATGAGTATTTGCTCACAGAGAAGGAGGCACATTTCATTGGAATTGTGCATCAGACAGCTGAAGCAGGTCACTGAGCTGATTTAGGCTCCTGCATTGTACATTCAGCAAGGCCTCTTGAGTCAGTTGTCCGAGGCAGACGGAGAGATATTTATTCAATGAGTGCCAGTAATATGCTGCTTTCAAATCTACTGAGCTTTATGAGAATCTGTGGATATCTTATCATTCAGAAATTCAGTTCCAGAAGAGGATATTGGGATATTTTCTCTCCCTCTCTATCTCTCTTTCTCTCTCTCGCTTGCTCTCTGTCTCGCTCGCTCACGGTCTCTCTCTCTTTCTCTCTCGCTCTGTCTCTCTCTCGCTCTGTCTCTCTCGCTCTGTCTCTCTCTCGCTCTGTCTCTCTCTCGCTCTGTCTCTCTCTCTCTCTCTTGCTCTTTCTCTCGCTCTCTCTGTCTCTGTCGCTCTCTCTTCTCTCTCTCTTTTACTCTCTTCTCTCTTACTCTCTCTCTCTTTATTGCTCTCTCTCTCTCTCACTCTCTCTCTCTTGCTCTTTCTCTCGCTCTCTCTGTCTCTGTCGCTCTCTCTTCTCTCTCTCTTTTACTCTCTTCTCTCTTACTCTCTCTCTCTTATTCTCTCTTCTCTCATTTTCTCTCTCTCTTCTCTCTCGCTGTCTCTGTCTCTCTCGCTCTCTTTCTCGTTCTCTCTCTCTCACTCT
>BRDA01001684.1:0-16502 GCA_036984385.1 Crenuchus spilurus | reverse complement strand
GAATGAAATGTACAATTATTCTCAAATAGGTCTGCTAAAAATAATGAGTATTTGCTCACAGAGAAGGAGGCACATTTCATTGGAATTGTGCATCAGACAGCTGAAGCAGGTCACTGAGCTGATTTAGGCTCCTGCATTGTACATTCAGCAAGGCCTCTTGAGTCAGTTGTCCGAGGCAGACGGAGAGATATTTATTCAATGAGTGCCAGTAATATGCTGCTTTCAAATCTACTGAGCTTTATGAGAATCTGTGGATATCTTATCATTCAGAAATTCAGTTCCAGAAGAGGATATTGGGATATTTTCTCTCCCTCTCTCTCTCTTTCTCTCTCTCGCTTGCTCTCTGTCTCGCTCACTCACGGTCTCTCTCTCTTTCTCTCTCTCTCTCTTTCTCTCTCGCTCTGTCTCTCTCTCGCTCTGTCTCTCTCTCGCTCTGTCTCTCTCTCGCTCTGTCTCTCTCTCTCTCTCTTGCTCTTTCTCTCGCTCTCTCTGTCTCTGTCGCTCTCTCTTCTCTCTCTCTCTTACTCTCTTCTCTCTTACTCTCTCTCTCTTTATTGCTCTCTCTCTCTCTCACTCTCTCTCTCTTGCTCTCTCTTGCTCTCTCTCTCTCTTGTTCTCTTTCTCTCGCTCTTTCTGTCTGTCTCTCTTTCTTTTGCTCTCTCCCTCTTTCTCTCTCTCTCTCTCTCATTCTCACTCACTCTCTCTCTCACTGTGTTTGTCTACCTCTGTCTCTATCTCTCACTGTCTGTTTCTCTCACACACCTTTCTCTATCTCTCTCTCTCTCTTTTCACTTTGTCTCTCTCTCTCTCTCTCTCTCTGTCACTTTGTCTCTCTCGTTCTCTCACTCTTGCTCTCTCCCTCTCTTTGTCTCACGCTCTCTTTGTCTCTTCTCACTTTCTGTCTGTCTCTCTCTCTCTGTCTTTTGTCACTTTCTGTCTGTGTCCCTCATTCACATTGTCACTTTCTTTGTCTCATGCTCTGTGTCTTACTTGACAATGACATTCTCTCTCTCTCTCTCTCTCTCTCTCTCTCTCTCTCTCTCTCTCTCTCTCTCTCTCTCTCTCTCTCTCTCTCTCTCTTTGTATCTCTCTCTTTGTATCTCTCTCTGTCTCAGACCTCGACCTGCGCTACTTTTGGAGTTGGAGTACTTTTGAAGACTATCTGATCTTCTGTTTTGGCTTCACGATGTTGTGTGCCTTCATCACGCTTCTCTTCCTGGACTGGGTGGTGTTCGTTGAGGCTCTGGGCTCGCTGTCCCTGATGTCTGAGGCCATGCTGGGCTTTCCTCAGCTGCTGCAGAACTACACCAACCGCTCCACCCGAGGCATGAGGTCAGTCACTGCTCCAGCACACTAGTGTTTATAGTGCAGAACGCTTCAGGGCTCCATCGTGGCCTTACTCTTGTTAAATTATATTTCAAGGCCTTTCCTTTGGGTATACAGTGGGTTTATAAAGTTCATAAAACTAGAAAAAAGAGCAGACTGACAGAATATCAGTCATCATAAAATTACCCTCAAGCGCAAGCAGCCAAAAGTAGTGAATGGGTAATTTTAAGCCAAGCTGAAAATCAAAAATTTCTTTCCAGCAGCCTTGACATGTCCAAAGTCATTCACATGAGTTGTGGACACAAAAAATAGTGCCGTGTCCCCACTTTTCTGCTGCATTCATGGTACACAACACAAACGTACATCATTCTGTCCTGTCTGATGCAGTATGTACACTCACTAAATGTACACAACCTGACACTTTGAGCCATGACTGTGCAAACTCTGACGTTGATACATACGTGCACATAAATAGCACCATTCCCAGGACCCCCGTTGGGAATCACGGGTGCCTGTGGCCATGTTAAACTCACATCAAGGGCAAAAACGGTATATACCATGGCAGTGACACATTGATTGGGTTAGCTAAAAAAAGAAGATAAAATTCTGCAGGAAGGGCATTTAAATTAACTTCTTGTGCCTAAACTGTACTCACGAGCTTTAATTTGGCTCATAAAGTCACCCTGGAGCGGCTGTTGCTGTCAGGCGCATGCAGCAGAGCGAAGGATGAGAGAAGAACTGACTCCAGCTTTAGTGCTGCAGCTATGGCTTCCTGTGGAACTGTAATAATGCTGAGCCTCAAGAAAGAGATATTAACTGTACTCGCAGTCTGAGACCAGCTCACAGCTTGGGCCAATTTTACAATAATACCAGTAAGGCCAATTTTGCATGCTAGAGTAGCCTTGAGGAAAGGCTGTGTTGACTTTAACATCAATTATAATGTTAATTATGCAGCCCAGTACTAATTACAATCATTATTTGCCCATTATGAGTGATGTGTCAGAGGACGTTTGTCCTAGAGCTAAAGACTGTATATATGAGTTTGACTTTCTTGACCTCTGCCGCTCATCACATCACCGTCAGCTATTAAATGACATTTATATTGTCTCCTAGTTTATAACTGGAATAACAATTTACAGTGATGGTTTGGCAAAAAACAACTTTCCAGTCATAACGCATGTAGTGGATTGGCTATGTATGGTGTCTGAACATTGTTTCATAAATTTGGCTAAAGGAGCTCACCACTAAGCTTTGCACAAAACTGCACACCTAACCTAGACTTGCTTATTTAGTTTTTGACACTTTATGAAGCAGAAGTGTCAAAAACTAAATAAGCAAGTCTAGGTTAGGTGTGCAGTTTTGTGCAAAGCTTAGTGGTGAGCTCCTTTAGCCAAATTAATGAAACAATGTTCAGACACCATACATAGCCAATCCACTACATGCGTTATGACTGGAAAGTTGTTTTTTGCCAAACCATCACTGTAAATTGTTATTCCAGTATGGTATGGTCAAGTTTGAGGAGAAATACAGCTGATGTATAATTTCTAGAGTCTATATTTTGCTTCTTTAGTTTAGAAGTAAAGCTGTGAGCCTAACATTAGTAAAAAAAAAAAAAACATAGGAGCTCAATAGTCACCGAATTAGCGTAGTCAAATCTTTACCATCAAAGTACCCAAATAACCCAAACATCTCTCAAACTTGCTTTAAGATCTTGCAGACTACTTGATGTAGTTTAAGACACAGTATGACTTACTTTGAACTTTAAAAAAATCATTTTTTGTGATAATCTATTATGAATATAGAAGACCAAGCTCAGTTTTCCTAAAGCCCTGTTGTTGTCTGAATTAGCTGTGTGTAGCCATGCGTGTTATAGCTTACTACAGTATGTGCTCAAACACATCAACTAGTCTGAGACCACATTTTAAATCTGGATGTGGCCTGAGAGAAGTTTTAATAGAAATGGCTGGACTCTTAAGGTGACTACTGAGTTCTGTTGTTTGTTAGCAATATTAGCAGCTCCAGTTCAAAACTAAAGCAATAAAGACCAATAAATGGGTACCATTACACATTTAGGGAGACGTTTGATGAACTTGTGCATGCATGAGTGAGAGGGTATCACGGTCATCTGGTGTGTGTGTGTGTGTGTGTGTGTGTATGTGATGAGGGAGCATTCAGTTCTGTCTCAGTACCTGGTCTAATGATACATGCAGAGCACCGCCTTTTTACAAGCCAAAATCCATTCATGCTCATATACAGCTTATATTATGTGCCACAGGAGAGAGGATGGTCCACTGATATACTTCATGCCCTTGAGCCTGACGTTTATTGGACCAGCAGAATTTCAACAAGCCCAATGATCCTCACTGTTCTTTGAAAGTGCCCATCTTTAGTCCTTTATTTGCCTCTGACTTTTTCAAAGTGTTGGTAATGGCTATACCTATTGAATGAGTCTGATGTTTATTGCAGAACCAGATGTGTAGATAACTGGTCTGAAAGAGGAGGTTGGAATGAAAGGTGTGTGTCTGTGTTTCAAGACTGTGACAGACGTTAATGGAGCAAGCGTTCCCTGACATGCTGTCACTTTTCTCCCACAGGGATGCACTCCATTTTCCTAGGTCAGGAATGTCCTGTTGAGTTTTTGACAGGGTCTTTTAGGCCTCTAATTGTTGTGATTTTCTCCAAATTTATTCTCATTCTTGCTGTTCCATTTTGCATTTTTGACCTGTAGAGCATAGCTCAGCTCTGTGTTTTAAAATGTGAGTACAACACTCTGAGTTCTCATACGTGTGTGTGTGTGTGTGTAGGTATTTATGTCTTACAGGGACAAAATACCTGGTTACATACCGACATTACAGGGACACTTGGGATACAGGGACACTTTTGGTGTCCCTGTAAACAAAGAAAATGTAAGATTGCTTTTTAAAGCTTGTAACAAGTTTCTTTCTGTAAAAGTAGACTTGATCTTAAGGTACCTCTGAGATACAACTACTACAGTAGCCAAATGTTACAAATGATAAAAGGATCTTTGATTATTTAATTATTTTAAAAATGTCCTTTTAAACCCCAGACTTGTTTTGTGTATGACTGTGTGTATTGACTGAGCCATGATTTAAAACGTGTGTGTGTGTGTACTTGTTTCTTCTGAAATCAAGGCTATTAAATGCATTTATCCTGCTTTTGTCTCTATTGTCTAAGAATTACTTCATACTACTAGATTTTGGAGCATTGCTCTGACAGTTTGATTGCATTCAGCAACAAGAGCATTAGTGAGGTCAGAATGTTGATCACCACTACACTTCATCCCCAACTCCTCAACTCATCCAAAAAATATTGGATTGAGCACCATTATTCTATAGAACACAGCTCACTGCTTGGGGAAATTTCTACTCCACTATCCCATGACTGTCATTAGACATAGTGCCAGTAGTTTCATGTTT
Source organism: Crenuchus spilurus (assembly GCA_036984385.1). Taxonomy (NCBI): domain Eukaryota; kingdom Metazoa; phylum Chordata; class Actinopteri; order Characiformes; family Crenuchidae; genus Crenuchus; species Crenuchus spilurus. The sequence goes on along the minus strand of BRDA01001684.1, from coordinate 11,739 downwards.
ATCTGCTCCAGAGAGTCCTATTCTTTTGGCAATACTTCTCTTAAGGGACTAGTCAAGCTGTTTGTTCATTTACACATCTGTGTCAGCAGTGGGTGCAACTTAAAGTAGCTGAACGTATTCATTATAAGATGTGTCCACAAACATTTGGACATGTAGTGTACTAGTGTATTAGATTATTGTGGAAAATTGTACACTGTCATAACTAGATTTTTGATTTTCATGAGTCATAAGCCATACTGATCAACAGTAAAATAAGAAAAGCTTGAAATGTCACTTTGTTTAATGAATATAAAATATAACAGTTTACCTTTTTGAATTAAATTATAAACACTTCTTCATGATATTCCAATTTACTGACATGCACTAGTCTACAAGTTCTATTTTCTTTAGACTGCACTTCCATGAGGTTGTGGGGTAATTTCTTCTTTTCCAGAAGCTCCCCTGTGATTTTCTTTTGTTAGAACCTCCCCAATCACCAAACCCAAAAACAGGTTCTTTTGAAGAATCACTCTATTGTCTGCTTGGTCTGGATGGAAAATCTTCCTCTCCATGCACTACCTGGGAGAGCATTATTGGAGGAAAAGCAAACTCAAGTTGATGAGCGAGATAGAAAGCGAGATCCTGCAGGTTTATTAAAGGTCTTGAGTGCACTTTATTTTAAAAAGCATCTGAATATGCAGAAGTACTCTTGTTAATGCTTTACTTTAAGGATATTAAACTGTGTCTCATTGTGCATATGTGATTTTTACATAACTGCTAAATACTGTTAAACTATCATAAACTGTTCTATATGACAGATTTGTCTTAAGGATAATAAGGAAAATTAAAAAATAATACATGTGTAAGTGAATCAATAATAATGGTAAGTTATGGAGTTATTAGAAAACATGGTGCACTAGAAACTCACTCATCTAGTCATTTTAATGATGCCTGGAAGGATGTATCATTACAAACGTCTTCTTTATAAACTACTCCAATCTGAATTTGGCTTGTGTGTGTTTTTTGTTTTTCATTTTTCTCAGGTTGGGGCCTTTTGTGGAAAAATGGATTCTTTGTGATCCCTGCGGCTCTGATGTTCTGCTGTGAATTAGCTTCCTGTCCATTGCTGGAGGCTGGTCTATAGATGTGTTCTGAGCTAGAGTTGGTGATGATGCTGATGTTGGAGGTGTAAAGACCCTTACCCTCACATTGTCTTTTTCCATCTTGCAACTGGCCTATAGGCCCCATCCCAGATTAACTGCAGTGTTGCTGTTAAAGTTTGCTGTTGCTGTTAAAGAGCATGACGTCTTTGGGGAGGTTTGCTAAAACCTCTTGCTCTGATGAGATATTTTTGACAGTCTATCTCGCCACCGTGCTCTGACAGTGCTCTACATTCATTAGCAGCTGCACTAAACCCAGTCATGGGGAAATAATAACAGCCGCAGTGGTGCGTGGCTCACCTGAACCCTCTACCAGCAGCATAAACAAGCCTGGCTGATTCAGTGGAAGTATTTAAGTGGGCAAACTTTAGGAATTGTTGAACTTTTTGGCACGCGCACTAAGCAGAGCCTGTTTCCTGGGGTTGGAGGTGCTTTTTGGGCCAGGTGCATAGTTAGCATTCGGCTCCTGCTGTGGCGATGAAGCTGAAAGCACTGTAATCTGTCTCTTAAACAAGCAGGGAGACACAGTTTGTCCCTCCCCAGGGACGAGGCTTCTGTGTGGGCTCCTGATCCCTCCTGATTACCCCTGGGGGTCCAGCGCTGTGAGGAAAAGGTTCCGTTATTGAAAAGAAAAGCAGCCAGAAAGAATTGGCTAGTGGTTGTGTGGAGATAACTCAGCTCTGTGAGTTTCCTGGTCAAATATGCACACATACACACATATACACACATGCTTTATTGAGCCGTTGCTGTTATTATGGCAAATAGGAGGAGCCATTTATCTTTGTGTGTGTTTATCTTACCCATGCAGTCATCAAACAGTGCTCAGCTGCATAGTCAGGTAATTAAATCTCGTAAGTCATCCGTAAGGGGTAATGAAGGACCACTGAAATATGGACACCCATTCACATAACTCCCACCAGCAGACACAGACACAAACTTAATCACCATGAAAATAATCGAGAGTGTCACAATCTCTTGTCATATACAGTATACATTAGATATGGTCTAACCCACATGCAGTCATGTCTCGTCAGTAGATGCTTACATCATCATAATTCCTCAATTTTTTACAGCATTATTGATTCTGGGAGAATTTCCCATAAGCATCATAACAAAACATAGTAACGTGATGGTATGTGCTTTATTTTAAACACTCAGTCTAGGGTACCTCATATACACCTCCCTGGTGAGATGTTCTGGGCATATGCAACTGGGAGGAGGCCAAGGAGAAGACCCAGGGCACATTATTTCTCTCAGCTGGCATGGGAATGATTTGGCATGCTCCCTTATAAGGTAGAAGATGTGGCTGGGACAAGGGAGGTCCTGGGTGTCTTTGCTTAGATTGTTGTCTCCTCACCCAGGGGGTCAGTGTGTGGATGGATGGATGGATGATTTTCATGAGCTGTAAGTCATACAGTTCAACATTAAAACAAAAAGAAGCTTTAAATATGTCACTGTAATGAATATGAAATATGACAGTTAACCTTTTTGAAGTAAATTATGAACAGAAATATTTTTTAGTACAGGAGTGTGCGCCTATGTATGGGAGAACCATCAACTCAGAATAAAAAAAAAGAAATTATTTGATGTAAAGGTGAATTTCAAATTTTTTACATCTGCAAATTCAAAAGGTTAAGATGTTCACAAAGTCATACAGAGAGATTTGATATAAAGGCTTCATTAGACCCTGTTACACCTGGTTAATTTTATGAGATGGGTTTCTGGAGTTCATCCTGATTAGATTTTTAACCACATTCATTAACACTTAGCAGTCAAACACATCTCTGGTTAGTCACTATGAAGTCTGATTGCAATGTGTTGTGGAATATATTAAATTCCGCTCTGAAGCGCTGCCTGCTTTTGGACAGTAGGATGACTGATCTTCCAGAATTTTTTCAGTTCAAAGATAAACAATGTGTGCTCAGTTGCTTTTAGCGTTGTTGTTCTTAGCCTTTAAATGTTGATATTTTTGATGTTCTTTTGGCATTGTTGCCAAGTTCTTTGGAAGCTGTTCACTGAAAGTTGTTTTGATATTTTTTCAAATACTGCTGTGTTTCTGGTTGTTTAGTTTATTCTACAGCAGTGTCTGTAATGGTTAATAAGCATTTAGTGACAACTCTGTGTGTTTACTCCATCTTTAGCCTTCTTGTGATAATGGGCCATGTGTGTTGTTACATACTGCACAGTTCTGCATCAAACAATTAGAATATTATGAAAAAGTTAGTGTTTATATATTTTAAAAAGTCGGTGTTTATATATACATACATATATACATAATCTCTCTCTCACACACACACACTCACACACGCACACAATGGAATCTCAGTTTTAGTCATTACTCCGTTCTAAAATGTCTGATGATAACCAGAACAAACGATAACTGAAGCAACATTTCCCCATAAGAAATAATGTAAATCCAATTATTCCATTCCAGAAACTCCAAAATATTAACAAAAATACATCTTATGTAGATTAACTATAGTTTTACATACAGAACACAATGATAACTAAATACAAAACACCAATGAAATGGATAAATGAACATTTAACATCACTCATAGGTTTACGCTCCATTTTAGAGCATGCTGGTGTGGTCCAGTCAGGAGCTTTTGTTTTGTACACCTGTTCTTGGGGTTCTCGACCACTATTTATTTTTGCACATATTTTCAGGTTGTAGTGCTGCGGGCCTTCCCTTTAGTGTGACATGTTTTAGTTTGTTTTGAGCGGTATCAACAAGAAACAATGAGAAACAAAGCCAGAATGAATGACAAAAGCGTGGATGAATGCTTTTTTTCACAAAATTAGTGCAGAGTCACATGGTGACAAAAATCAGTCGGATGAACAATAACTTGGACAAAATTTCCCTGAAAAAAGTTGATGGTAATCAGGTCAAAAGATAACCGAGGTTCCACTATGTGTGTGTGTGTATTATATAAACATTTTCATGAATTTCTCATTTTTGGTGATACACTAGTACTGAGCATGGTTTTGACTATATTTGGTTGGGGTTTTGACTGTATTAGGGTGTTCACTCTACAGGGCAGTGTTTTGGTTATTGAATGTGACTTGCATTGTTGGATGTATTTACACTACTGTCTGGCTAACTTGAACCACCTGCAAGTGAATCTTTTTTAAAAAAGCATTTACACCTGTATTTTATGTAAATAATCTTTATCTATCTCTAGGACGTTATCCTGATACTCAAGAATAATTTAAGCAGGTGTAATCATGATATCGAGTCATAATTATCACAGCAGTAAAGAGATGCAGATTTCTGAAGCATTCAGTGCCAGCTACTGAATGCCAGTTACTAAATGAAATGATTACTAATGTGCTGCCTGATGTCTGAGATATTTTATAGTTATATTAAAAGGTTTCTGCCTGATGGGAATTTTTAGAATACATTTATGCTGAGAAGGTACATGCAGGGTGCCATAAAGACAAAAGCATGTATAAAAACACATGTCCAAATGTTTGCGGACACCCCTTCTAATGAATGCATTTAGCTACGTTACACACACAGGTTGCCGAGTTCATGCAGAAAGGTACAGCCAATAGAATAGGACTCTCTGTATCAAATAAACATGAACCTATTCGGACCATGCCTAATGCCAGGAGTGGTGTAGAGGGCTATAAAGTCCACCAGCCTTGAGCAGTGGAAGTGTGTTCACTGGAATTATGGTACTCTGTTTCACTTTGGGACGAGTTGTGGCGTTGGGGATGAGGTGGGTGGTGATTATCCAAAGTCCTGACCTCACTTATGATCTTGTTGCTAAAAGTGATCAAATCCTAACCACAATGCTTAAATCTAGCAAAAAGTCTTCACTGCACAGTAGAGACGGTTATTCCAATAAAAGCAGGATCAATAATTAAGAAACAATGAACAAGCAGGTATCAACGATACCTTAGTCACAGTGTGTATTAATAGCTTTAGTAAAACCACTGTAAAGAATATTTTATATTGATTCAATGACTGAATTATGAATAATTTTTTAAAAGTTGTGTGATTACCCTTTAAAAATGAAGTTCTGTTCCCCCAAATCATTTTATAGTCTCAACACAATAGAACTTGAAAACAGTAAGACAGATTGGGAACACAAAGCGCAGCTATGTGAAGGCACAACTTCACACACTGCAGCTTCTCATATCTGAATGTGGCTCTGAAGCTGAAATAGTGTTTTTCCATTAGGAGTAATATTTTAGCATCTCTTCATGGCCTGTAGAATGCTGACCAAACAGAGTCACTGCTAGTTGACCAAACAATATATATAGTATACTAGTGCATCTCCAAATTTTTTAATAATGTGAAAATTATAATTCATAATTTAATTCAAATAGGTAAACTGTCATGTATTAGCTATAATAGTTGTAAATAGTAAAACAAAAAGGCTTGAAATATGACTTTATGTGTAGAAAATATAAAATAAGGCAGGTTACCTTTTTAAATTATGAGCAACAATAAACTTTTTCCACAATATAAATTTTTTTTTGTTGTGGTTCTGTATTATTCATCACGAATGCATCGTGTTCTAGCACAGATGGCTAAGGGACCTGGGTATGAGGGTTAAGACAATAAAATGACGATGCCAGCAGTCTGAATGAGCTATTTTGGGATGTCTGAAATATTCTATACTGTACACAGATTGACACTGCTCCTACCTTGACTGGACTAATTTAGTAGAAACTGCACTACACAGTTCAGTATTTATCTTGCTGTAATACACCTAATTTAACACGGGGCTTGATAATTGTCTTATAAGTTGAATGAGTTTAAATCAAGGACGATACTAAACTCATTAGTGCTTTGGCCTTCTAGGGCTAAAGACTGACATCTCTGGGTTAATTGAATCAGAGGATCAGATGTGAATCATCAGTCTTTCCTGTAAAAGAGACAAACCCAGCAGAGCTACTGGAACTGAGGGTCACACGTCCTCTGGATTTTCAGTTTGAGAAGTCAGTCATTCTCTGTGAGCCACGTATCTAAACACAAACATAGTCTGGCTTAGCAGACTAAGGTTGTCAATATGATCTGAGGATCGCAACCAATCCAGGTCATGCTGCTCTCTCGGGGCCCGAGAGAGCAAAAATTGACTGTGGGTGGGTAAGATGGATCTCTCTCCCCAGCACTACGTAATCCTGGATGGCTGTAGTGTCTGCCAGGCGATCCATCAGAACTGGGGAATCCTGAGCTTTCTTCTGAGCACATTGGCTGCCCTGTGACGATGTATACGTATATGTAATATGCAACACTGACTGCTTTGTCTAGAGCCCAGAGCTGTTGGCTACACTTTTGGAGTGTTAATGTATGATTTCTGTTTTGAATAGTAGCAAGTAGCACTGACTAGGTTTAATGAAAGGATACTCTATAACTAGAGTAAAATTATAGTGTCCTTCCAGTTTTTATGTACTTGAACTTAAAATTTACCAATTTAATCCCAAGTAAGTATACTTGTAGTGTACTTGCTAAATAAAAGTACACTTAGGGAAATACTTTTATTATACTTAAGTATACTTAATAACATGTACTCGACGTATAATTGTTTTTGCTAAGGGTGGTAATGAAGGGTGGAAGTGCACCTGTGATATGCAAACTCCTTCCTGCATAAAGTGCAAATAACAGCATTTTTGTTTGTACTTTCATGTGGAAGTTTCTTGTATTTAAATTTCCCGTCTACCAGCGTAGTTATTTTCCTCGTAATTAATTAATTGAAATCAATGTGTTAAAGTCCCACCGCTAATAAATATACCAACATGTGTACACAACCCCAACAAGTGCATTTAGTCGAGAGTAGTGCATTGGTTTGATGCCAATACATCCATTGGTTTGAAGACATACATCCATTGTGCATGACGTAACATGTTGGTTTGATGATAAATAAGCCAGTGTGAATGCTAAGAGACCCAAATTCTTCTATTTGTTGGACTCTGGTATCACAACTGGAGCAAGTGTACCAATTTAAACAGTATCAGTTTTCTTGCTTGGTCCAAACAATGGAACCAAACTGCAATTTTAACCCCAACCTAAGTTACTTTAGAAGCTGCAGCCCACCACATCTGTAAAAGAACTCTAACTTCTAACTTTTATATGCACTGGTTACTGCCTAGTCTTATAGTTTGACAACTTCAAGCTTGTGCACTTCTCTTACACAGTATTAGAATGAGTGGCAGATGTGGTTGCACTGTTAAATGATGTCCCACATCACGTTGCACAGGCGTCACTGGTACACCTGCCAGTGCCCATCTCGCTTCTCCTGCCTGTGTGAATAAAGTGATAAGGTTGGAGGCTCACTGAGCTTGGTGTGTGTGTGTTGTGAGAGCAGCAGAGTGTAGCGGGCTGATGTGTCAGAGTTCGTTAGTGCAGTGACAGTAGGTGCTGGTTGAAGCACCTTGTGAGTTGCTCTAGAGAGGTAAGACCCTGCTGCCTGAACCCAATTGATCACCCTCAATTCTGTGATTCAATTAGAGTCTTTCCTAGCTGCTCTGACTCCCGCTGCACCACAAAACAGACTAGAATTATTCATAGCCCCTGCAGGCCAAAGCAAGACAGTGCAGGAGGCGAGTGGGAGAAAGAACAGAGGACTTTTTGGAAAGGCAGAGAGAGAGGGAGGACATAGAGCAGCTCCACCATCTGTTTTATTCCGACAGACAGACATGTTAGACATTAGCACTCTGCTTAATGTGCTTGTGTACAACACCACCTGTATACAGAAGTAGAAATGTGTCGATTATCTTGGACCTACGGGCCTGTTATTGTCTCCAGGCCAACCTGCTGGCATGATTTACAACCTGCTATACTCTCCACCTGCATCCTAATCACATTGCAGGCTTATTAAAAATATCTTGTACTGTTTCTGTGGGACAGTCCATGTTCAGGACTCAACATTCTTCTGTAGAGTGAGTGTGTTAGCCATGTAAAGGGAGGAATTACAAATATAAAGTGCCCATATTACCAAAACATAGATATTATATGTAAAAATAAACACTTTCTGAATATAAAATCAGTACATCCTGTCTCAACCCTGATAGCAAATGAGTGGTGGTCAAGTTCTGGCCCAGACTTACTATTTTCATCAGCCCACATAATGCTGTGGAATGATGATGATGACTTCTTCCAAAAGCGAGTGCCAAGGGACAGCCTTAATTTAGCCGAATTAAACCATAACTCAGGAAAGATACAGTTGATTAGCCACAGCCAGGCCAGTTTTTGGTCCAAAATTTAAATTTCACATGATAGGCAGTATTTGAGCCACATGTGGCCCGCAGTATAAATGCCATGACGAACCTTAACCGTGACTGCTACAGTTGGACAGGTTTTGGCCCAAAATACTCTCATCATTGCCATAACTGACTGGGAAGTGGACACGGTATGTTCCAAAAAAATACATTTCAGAACATTACGTTTACGTTATTCTCATCATGTCTGATCTGTTTTACCACAGAATATTTCATCAAAACACTAATTTTGTAAGTTTTGTACTGATAATAACATTCACTTCAACAATCACAGGAAAAAAGTGGTACAAACTGAAAGTGCATTAAGGACATTAAACTAATCATTGCCATTAAACATTTATTGCCATTAATAAAGTGTTGAGAGCCATAAAATTACCCATTTAAAATGATATTTATAAAATAATGAAATAAAAAAAATGGCTAATTGTAGTTAGACTTACAAGAAGATTTCTACATTCTCAAAATGAGAGATATTAGATATTTATACCTGGTGTAAGATGGTGTTGTGTTCTAAAATGTCATGGGTATCAGGAAGATTTCCAAATTAAGTTGTCAAAACATACCACCAGTTTTAGTGATATAACCAAATGAGCATTTGGAGTGTTTTTAGCAAATGCTCTTATCCAGACATGTCACATTTGTAGGTTTTGGGAGTCTTGCCCAAGGATTCATATACTGATATATGTAGTGTTACCCAGACTGGGGACTGAACCCCAAACTTCCATGTGGGAGTTGCTCATTACACTATTCCAGCTTAGTTATATACAGACATGTCAATATTATGACCACCTTCCTAATAGTGGGAATAACCAACCTTGGCACGGAGGGTTCATGCTATGGTGATTCCTGACACTTTCCTCATTTCTCCTGTGTTCATTTTAGAGTTTAATTGGTCCACTGTGGTACGTCAGTTGCTCTGTACCACTCTTCATCATTTTTACCCTTGGTCATCAGTGGTGCCCGTTTGGATGCACTATATCAGTTCAGCTGAGCATTACAACAACATCATATGATTCTGATTTATCACGAACTTAGAATTAGTAGACCAGAGAAGTCTGGTTTCTCCCAAGGTTTCTTCCTCCAGCTCTGAGGGAGTTTTTCCTTGCCACTGTCACCGTTGGCTTGCTCACTGGGGATTAGGGATTAATGATTTGATGTTTGTTATTACTAACCCTGTAAAGCTGCTTTGTGACATCAGTTGTAAAAAGCGCTTTATAAATAAATTTGATTTGAAATTTGATGCACTCAATGTATGAGAAGTCCATTTTTGGTACAAATTACAGCAGCTCTAGAACATTCCATAGAATTAGTTTCAAGATGCTTTCACTCTTCACTCAGTACCCTATTATCATGCATTTTTGGACATCAGTCAAATCATGTCATTTGCCCAATAATTAATGTTTTGCACTTTGCTACAACTGACTGGGGTGTTCGCTTATTTATACAAACCCTGTCACATAGCATCTGTGATGTCCCAGGTCAAGTTTATTACAAACCAGGGGTGGTCATAATAGTCTGATGTAACTATGTATAAATTTACATAAACATCATTAAGGGCATCAGTTAAAAAATCACTTTCCTGTGAAAGAACACAAAAAAGTAGGATTACAGGTCCTTTAGTGTCTCTCTTTCTCTCTCACACCTCTATTTCTCTCTTTCTCTCTGTGTGTGTCTGACTGTCTTGTACTGAAGGTTTTGTTTACTTTCTTCAAGAGAATTCTAAATGGCGGCTCTCTCTAGCCTCTCTCCTCCTCTTTGTTTCAAGGGAAGCTGATCCATTTCTTTCAGGTAGTGTGCAAACTTTCCAGCTTTTGAGACATCTGGATCGATCCACATGCATATTTCATATTTTGTCTCAAACACGTCCTCTCTTTGCCTCTCACCAGGTTTTTTGATTTAGTCTTCCCATCTTGGCACAAGCTGAAAATGTGTAGTAATTTTTGGACTGGCAGATGGGGAGATACAGTTTATGATGGTCTCCTGTTTCTTTGTAGACACTGTTAAGGCTGTCTCTGTAGCCCTATAATAGGTTAGTCTTTTTGAGCACAGGTTGTTACAATCTAGTCAGCCAGAAGCCTGTTTCCCTGATGTTGTGGTGAGCTATGGGTAGACTAAAGGATGCATTCTTAATGTTGCTAAAAACGGAAATGATAAGTAAATCCAATAATTAAAAAATATTAATCCTCTAATTTGCTTCCCTTTGTTTTTTTCCATTTATTATATTCTCTGCAAAATTCAGGATTTAATATATATATTGCTAACAGTTGGAATTTGCATTATATATGAATGTGATGTCAATAGAGAACAATTAATAATCCACATGTACCTTACACTGTGCAGCTGTTCACCTCCTTTATTTACACTCATTGTCTATTTTATCAGCTCCACTGACCATATAGGTGCACTTTGTAGTTCTACAGTTACAGACTGTAGTCCATCTATTTATGTCACTGCAGTGCTGAAAATGATCCACAACCAGCTAATACCTGGTGGTCCTGAGCATTACAAAACATGGTGAAAGGAAGATGGCAAAGTATACAGATAAACAGATGGACTACAGTCTGTGATTGTAGAACTACAAAGTGCACCTGTATGGTCAGTGGAGCTGATAAAATAGACAATGAGTATGGATACAGCAGGTGGTGTTAATGTTATGGCTGATTCATGAATACAGTAAAATGGTAAAATACAGAAGACTGTGATTGGTGGGTCAACAATTTGTATAATATAATGAACCTATTGAAGTGTTGTTCAGTTCTTGAACCATAAGTAACCACACATAAGTGCTGCCAAGAAACTGAGAGGTTGTGGCATTAATAGCCCTCAGACTTCTCCCAGATGGAAGGAGGTTCAGCAAAGTGCACCTCATCCCTTAGTGCAGCAACACCTTTTTCTTCAATGCACTCTTTGTAATGCTAGACACTTCACTGCCAATGATTTTTGTTCTCCATCATAGCTCTATGGATATGTGACATACCCTCCAGTGAGACCCCATTTAATTAATAATAATTTGATAGGCTTTTAAAATAAAGGAATTTATATTGTATTCCCATTTTAAAGAAACTGAAATCACAGTACCGAGATACTTAAAGCTGCTTTTCTGTGGATTTACAGACATTTTGGGCCAGACTGCTGAAACTGGCAACCCATAGTCATGATATGTTTAGAGACTCATCATTACTTGAGATATAACTGTTGAATGCTCAGGGTATTTGTGCACAAACATTGTGGGAAATACAGTCATGCAGACATGATAATTTTATCATTGTCTAAAAAAGCATGTACACTGGTACTTGAATGTTTGTGAACCCTTTAGAATTTTGTAATTTTTTTGGGTCATTTTAAAACATGAACATTATTCTTCTTC
>BRDA01001683.1:17661-22699 GCA_036984385.1 Crenuchus spilurus | reverse complement strand
AAAATTGGCATCTCCATAAAGCTCGTCAGCAGATGGAATCATGAAGTGCTCTAAAATCTCCTGGTAGATGTTGAATTTGAACTAAACACTGTGGAGTAACAGCAGCAGCTCAAAGCATCACAGAAACTGCACACTGGACTTCAGACACTTGGATTGTGTGTCTCTCCACTCTTCTCCAGACTCTAGCAGCTGATTTACTAATGAACACAAACGTGACTTTCATCTGAAAAGAGGACTTTGTACTGAGTAACAGTCCAGTTCTGATTCTGCTCAGTCCAGATAAGACACTTCTGATGGTGTCTCTGGTTCAGGAGTGTTGATATTAGGAATGTGGCAGCTGTTGCTCTGAAAGATTCACACTATTTATACTGTTTATAGCCATTTACTCACAATCACACATTATCAGCATCTGAGATCTGGATTTCTGATTTTCATGAGTGATAAACCAAACTGATCAACATTAAAACATAAGAACCCTGACATATGTCACTTTATGTGTAATGATGAATGAATATAAAGTATATGACAGTTCACCTTTTAATTAAATTACGAACAAAAATAAACATTTTCACAATGTTCTCATTTTTGTCACTACTGTTAACACAACAATCCTTCAGAAATTGTGTTCAGCACTTCTCTTTCATAAGAAACGTCCTTCTTATATTCATTTTAACTGATGTTTTATACTGACATTATCTAAATTTGCATGTACTTCCATTTTAAATGGTCTTTGACTGCCAACCTCCCTCTTGTAATATTTCTGAAGATGCAATGAAGTCTGATTGGAGAGAATAAATGAGGCATTATGGCAGGCTGGTGGTGAATGGGGTCAGAATGATTTATAGTATTTGTGTGTTTTTGCTTATAGGTCATATCGGTGAAGTGTAAACATGCAGTTCTCTTTGGTTTGAAGCTCAGCGGAGGTTTTAAAGATTGGCTGGGGCTGTGAGGAGGCTGGGTGATGGTGGGTGAGGGAATAGTGGTGGGTGATGTATGATGGCAGAAGATGGTGATATCTAAGCACAGTCCAGAACAGCTCGTCGCTGTGGATAGCACTAACACCTACAGAGCGGCACATCCAGCCTTTTATAGCAAGTAGGCCTTTTAAATGCCTCTAAAATAACACGCTAATGGTATTCTTATCTTTTTACACCCCCCAGGGCTTATAGTGAGGGAGAGCTGAACACACACATACACACACACACAGACAGAAGTGCTTACACAAAGATATTGTCAGGAAATATATGATAAGCTAATGTCATCAGTTACAGATATAGTGTCATAAATGACTGTAGATATGAAAACCCTGCTAGTGCGAGTTGCTTTATGATGGATGTATTGTGCTCGGCCTAGCCGGACACGAATGGGACGTTACATTAATCAAGCCCATCACCCTCATCAGTCATTTTGACGTTTGGCTGGGTTCTCATCTGTCTCCATAAACTGTCAGTAGTGAAAAGTCTGCTGCTTGTCTCTGGAGGATAGGCACTATCTAATCTCTCATTAATCAGCCTACAAAGCTGAACGACCACAGCAGTCCTTCACCAACCAGCAGGAGATGTCCTAAATCTCCAACACTGGTCCATGAGCCTGGTACAGTGACTTGTGCTTCCTATAGTGCAGCCTTATCTCATGTTTCTTGCAATGGCACTTGAATTCACAAGTGAAATATGAGTTTAGCTGTTTACTTATTAAAATTCACCTGTCACTTCTTATCAGAGCTGCTGCTCCGTAATGCCCACACAGGGCAGTGTGCACTGACTCTGTCTCCAAATAAACAAACACATTTGTACTGTGTTCATGTTTAATGATAGTTAATAATTTGAAACCTCACCTGAAAATCCTGTGAAAGCTTGATATGGCATAAAGGATATAAAGAATGGTGATGTTGCGAATTAGGCCACGCCCACTTCCAGTTAAAGCCAAAAACAGATATGTAAACAGATGTTTTGAGCTCTAAAGAGATACAAAAACACATTGGGTTTAAATGGGGGCAGCTGAGGGCCATTTAACCCCCAACTGAGCACCAGGTGACGCAGGGCTGCTTACTGCCCCTCAGTGTGTGCTTACTATTGGTGTTTGTATTTGTAAATGGGGAGGTCCAGTTCCTCTGTGGGGAAGCACATGGGTCAATGTGTCACTTCACTTATCTTTCACAATAGGTTAAGGTTGCCGTGCAGTGTGTCCAAGAAAATTCTGCAGTAGTGTAAATACACCTTTTCCCACTTTTTCAGCTTCATAAACTGTCAGTAGCTGCTTGTCTCTGTGGGATCTAATCAGCCTCCAAAGCTGAATGACAGCAGTAGTCCTCCATCAACTAGCAGATCTCCAATAAGACGCAGGTTAATCTTGGCACAATCAAGCTCACCGCTGTTAAAAAGTGAGTAGCACCCTCAGCATCATCAGCAAGGACCCTCCCTCTCCGCTCTGAGAAGTTCTAATGCCTCAACTGCGCAGGAGATGGAGTTTAAGAGAGAGAGAGAGAGAGAGAGAGAGAGAGAGAGAGAGAGAGGTTGGGTGGGGGGCGGATGGAGGAGGAGGCGTGTATTGCGCAGGAGCTGTAAGTAGAGGAAGCGCGGCGGAGGCAGGAGCTCCATCACACTGTAGCGCTGCTCTGAAGCGCACCGCTGCTCCGCCGGACGCCGTGAGCAAAAGTTGGAGCGGCCGTTCAACAAAGCACCGGCGAGCGGAGAGAGACAAGCCACTGAAGCGTTTGGAGAGGCGCCGCGAGATAACGTAGCGCTTTTGCCGAGCCAGCGGGCTGATCTCGGCTCTTTACTGGTTTGTTAACGTGCTGCGTTTTGCAGACGTCTGTGCGAACGCGTGGTGTGAGATTCTAGCAGCCGAGAATCCCATGAGAGGCGCCCGAGCAAGTCGTGAGGCGCGCGGGAGGAAGCCCCTACACGTACACGCAGCCCTACACGTACCCGTACTGGAACTGGCAAACTCATTTGGTTCAGACATGCGGAACGGGAGGTGCCTCAGCCTGACGAGATCTGACTAAACTTGGCTAAAAGAAACCACCCGTACACGTGCAAAACGAGAGTGTCCGGTACGTTCCGTCTTGTCAAGTTGAACGTGATGTCGGCGCTGCGCAAAAAGTTCGGGGACGACTACCAGGTGGTGACCACGTCCTCGAGTGGCGCCGGCTTCAACCCAGCAGCGGCTGAGAAGAAGAAGAAGCGACAGCGCTTTGTGGACAAGAACGGCCGCTGCAACGTGCAGCACGGAAACCTGGGCGGTGAGACCAGTCGCTACCTGTCTGACCTCTTCACCACACTGGTAGACCTCAAGTGGCGCTGGAACCTTTTCATCTTCATCCTCACCTACACCGTGGCCTGGCTCTTCATGGCCTCCATGTGGTGGGTGATCGCCTTCATCCGTGGTGACCTGGACCAGGCACATGACGACAAGTACACGCCGTGCGTGGCCAACGTCTACAACTTCCCCTCGGCCTTCCTTTTCTTCATCGAGACCGAGGCGACCATCGGCTATGGCTACCGCTACATCACGGACAAGTGCCCCGAGGGCATCATCCTCTTCCTCTTCCAGTCCATCCTGGGCTCCATAGTGGACGCCTTCCTCATCGGCTGCATGTTCATCAAGATGTCGCAGCCCAAGAAGCGCGCCGAGACGCTCATGTTCAGTGAGCATGCCGCCATCTCCATGCGGGACGGCAAGCTGACGCTCATGTTCCGGGTGGGCAACCTGAGGAACAGTCATATGGTGTCGGCACAGATTCGCTGCAAGCTTCTCAAAGTGAGCAGTTTTAGTTTTTGAAAGTCTTGACTGTAAATGAGCTCTTATGAATGGGGCAAGTTGGCACTAATCAATGTGAATCAAATCAGTAATGCCAGTCAAATCAGTAGTGCTGCAGTCATACCCAGGTAACCGACCGTGTTATTGAAGTTGAGAAAGACACAAACCAACACTATAAGAGTTCATGTATGTGTGATTTTTATCATTATGAGACTGTGACTTCAGACTCAGACCAAATGGAAGAAGCCCGTGCTCAAACACAGGCTTCGGGCTCTGAGTAAACAGTATGGAAAAGTGATGAAGCCATGAAATTTGATTTCCACCCAAGCAGTACAGTCACTGTATTGATTTGCTTAATGTGGAGATGAAATTGTCAGTG
This sequence comes from Crenuchus spilurus, assembly GCA_036984385.1. Taxonomy (NCBI): domain Eukaryota; kingdom Metazoa; phylum Chordata; class Actinopteri; order Characiformes; family Crenuchidae; genus Crenuchus; species Crenuchus spilurus. Next base: position 18,561 of record BRDA01001683.1, on the reverse strand, counting down.
ATCCATGGCGAAATCGTCACATCATGAAGTCATCCCCCACTCACAGCTCTATCAGTTCTGATTTGTCTGTTGGCCTCAACCTCTCTTGTTTCCCTCTCTTTGTCTCTCTTGTAGTCTCGGCAGACTCCTGAGGGTGAGTTCCTGCCTCTGGACCAGCTGGAATTGGACGTTGGCTTCAGCACAGGAGCGGACCAGCTCTTCTTAGTTTCTCCGCTGACCATCTGCCACGTCATTGACTCCAAGAGCCCGTTCTATGACCTCTCACTCAGGTCCATGCAGACTGAGCAGTTTGAGATTGTGGTGATCTTGGAAGGCATTGTGGAGACCACTGGTGAGACTTTTTCTCCAAAATAGCACATTTCATTACTCTTACCAGTTCCAACTGATCAGCATGGTTCAAATTAAGGATGCAACTCATGATAGTTAATCTATGAGGCATCCTGACGCCATATCACAGCCCAGAACATTTCCAGTGTGTCAGAATGACCTTTCTTTCACATAAACATTACAGGGCATTAGAGTCTTTCATTTTCAAGAAAATTAACTTCTTGAATTGTGAGACCGTTAAGTAGTTGAACTTTTTTTTCTTAATTGACACTGTTGGTCATTAATCAACTTTGTCAGCCAATTATTGTAGCCCTAGTTTAGATAGCTTGTGGGATATTTAATCAATTTCCAGTCCTGGTCCTGGAGTACTCCTGCTTTGAGAATGCAAATGAGCTTTATAATAAGCTTATAATACAAACACTTTATAATAAGGGGTCCCGTAGGAAAGAAACATTCAAAATGATCTTCATCAGTTATCCGTAAATTCTTCTAGACTACAATGAGAACAGATGGAAACACAAAAGAGATTTGAACTGAAGTGTCCTGTTGCTTAGTTATTCCTCCTGAGAAGAA
>BRDA01001683.1:0-12561 GCA_036984385.1 Crenuchus spilurus | reverse complement strand
ATAAGAGAGAGAGAGAGAGAGGGAAAGAGAATAAGAGAGAGAGAGAGAGTGAGAGGGAAAGAGAATAAGAGAGAGTGAGAGGGGGGGAGAATAAGACAGAGAGCCAGAGAGAGAAAGCAAGAAAGAGAGAGAGAGAGAGAAAGAGAATAAGAGAAAGAGACAATGAGAGAGAGTGTGTGAGAGGGAAAGAGAATAAAAGAAAGAGAGAGAGAGAGAGAGAGAGAGAGAGAGAGGGAAAGAGAATAAGAGAGAGTGAGGGACAGAGAGAAAGCGAGAGAGATCTGCAGAGAGTAAATAAAAAAGAGTGGCTTGAGTGCAAGAGCAACACAATGCAGAAGAGAAAAAGAAAAGAGAGTGTGACAGAGTGACAGAAAGGGAAAGAAGGAGGGAGAGAGAGAGAAAAAAAAAAGATGACAGAAACAGGTCACAGAGAGAGCACCTCCGCACGAACCGAACAGAGCGCTTAATGACGGTCGCCATAGAAACACATTATCCCTCTCGGAAATATAAATTGTTCTCATAACTGTCAGCCGTAGGAGTGCAGTGATACCGTGCAGCTTTTTTTGTCTTTGTTTGTTTGTTTGTTTGTTTTTTTCTCCCTCTAACGCAGACTAATACACACAAACATTTTCTCGCCAATGAATTTAGCTGTTATGGGTGAATATGGGGTGATTATGTAAGCGGCGTTCCAGGAGAACCAGTCTGGAGTCCCCACCCCCCCACACACACACACTCCAGAAAACATCAGAAAGCCTGTTTAATATTTCATATGCTGAATAATAATGTTTCATACTCCTGAGCTGAGGATTTGTCAACTTGGCAGTGAGGATTTTACAATGGGCCGAAAGCAGGAGAGACACAAAACTGTGGGCGAGAGACATAGAGAGTGACTGTGCGGTGGATGGAGTGTGGTCTGAGGTAGTTTATGTAACCCAGAGGTGTGTTTGCATTCTCAGCGGCTGATCCACTGGGGTTTTTTATCTCTAGTCTGCTTTCTGCTCTTCCAGCTTGGCAGCAGAAGCTGTAAAACAGAACTGCTCTCCAAACAGCTCCAAGTTCCACATCCAACAGCTCTGAGCTTGGCTCAATGATCCCCAAACAGTCTAAAAAACACCTCAGATCTTCCGCCTCTTGCTCTGAATGCAGGCACACAGATGGAGATAAAGAACCCCGACTTAGGCTCTGAATGTACAATCACAAAGACTGTCTTCCGGTGGCCATAATGTTCCTGTTTTTAGCCTTCAGTCTAAAGTTAGTATAGTTCTTTGGATGTGCACTTTAAGCATAACCACATCATTCAATTCATAGATAATTCATTACATTTACATTTTGTTTCAGCAGGCTTTGTCTGCTTGTGTCCGTGCCAACACACGAGAAAAACATGGCAAGAACATAGCAGTGGCTTTTTCCACCACTAGAGCTGAACCAAGTATGGAGTGTACTGAAACTTTTCAATGCTCAAATTTGGCAAACAGATCTATATGCCACCTTTCAATACTTTTTTTATTATTTTAATTTGACCAATATAGTAGTAGCCAGTCAACCCACACATTCAGTACGATTTTCCCAATCACTTGTAATGTCACTCTAGGTTAGGGGTCGGCAACCCGCTGCTCTAAAGCCGCATGTGGCTCTTTCATCCTTATTCTGTGGCTCCGCATGCCCGGACGTAATTTGGTGGGGGGAACTTTTCAAAAGATAGTGTTGGTCCCCTGCAGTTTTTACCGTTCAAATATATTAATACGTGATATTAAATGGAGACTAGTCGAGCACTAGGACCCAGCGGAAATCCAAGCCGCTCAGCCTGAAGCATGTTTCCCTTTAGACCATCCACAAGCTCATCAATTGGCTCTGCCGTTTCTTGCTAATGTGTGATTGGCCGTCTGTTGGTCGTTTGTTCTGTCTGTGTCACGTCAGATAGACGTATTTTAATATCAGAGGTTTCATATTCAAATGAATCAACATTAACATTTGACCTGTGTCTGTGTGCATGCGTCTACAGTCTGTGATAAGCCATCTATTTACATGCCTGTAAATGTAACTATTGTCAAAATAATTCAGAATGTCTGCTCATTTTTACTCAAAAATCAGGGATAGTTTTATGTAAATGAGGTCTGCTGAATATACAGTCAAAAAAGTGTAAAATTGGTGGTAATGAGTTGGACTGAAGTTGACTGAAAAGGTGAAACACAGAATTGTGTTATAATTTTATTCTACATGCTTTTAACAGTTGATTAATATTTAATAATAATATGTAATAATGTATTATTTTATTAATGACTAATATTTATTTAATAACATTTCATATTTATTAGTATATTATTAATAATAACTAGTAATTATTAATTAAATATAATTAATAATTTGCCAATATTGTCAACATTTATTAATAATTAGTAATTATTAATAAAATATAAATAATAATTTGGCAATATTGTCAACATTTATTAATAATTAATAATAATAATTTATTTTATGTTCGAGCACCAAATAAACAATATATACAGTGTTATCTTCATTATAGATGTCAAAAAGTATTTGCGGCTCCCAGTGTTTTCTTTTCCATGGAAACCAGATCCAAATGGCTCTTTGAGTGTTAAAGGTTGCCTACCCCTGCTCTAGGAGGTTGAAGACTTGCACAGGCCTAGTCTGATGCATGTGAAGTCAGGCTCTGCCTCTTTTCTAACTGTTGCCTATATACCATCACTGGGAAGACAACACACTCGAAGGAAAGCACAGGATCCCGAACTCTGATACATCAGCTAACAGACACCTGAGTGAGCAGATATTACTTAATAGTGATTGGGAGAGAGTGACATCTAGCCATCCAGAGAGAGGATAATTTTGCTCTCTCAGGACTCGAGTGACTCCTCTGATAATAGTGTCAATGCCTTGGTGCACTGAGCCAGTGGAGCTTTCAATACTTTTGATTATATGGAATACAGAGATTATGATGGACGTTAGTTAAGCTGTAAACATTTGGAAATGTGTCCGTGTTCCATCTAATAAACATTTAACAATTTTGAAATTTGTTGTATTAGATTTTTTGTCAACATTTTAAATGACATGTACTAAAACATTATTACTCTATTCACACACCCATCCAGTCCCACCCACCAACACACCTCCCCATATACAGTACACTGACACAGTCTCTTCCATTCAGCCATGTCCTCACTGTAGTCATTCTCTCTGTTAACTCTAGTTACAGATTATTCTGAATAAAGGATACCTAAAAAGGATTGTAACCAATGTGTAACTGTAATAGAATGAGGTGGAAGTCCAAATAAACATTTCCCATTACAGATAATGGTATATTTAATTTAAATCCAGACTATCAATTTGGTATTGTGTATCTTGATATTACACTTGGTATCAGAATTAAAATTTCAATTCTGGCTGAGAGTGGCTGACTGAGTGGCTCAGTGGACTAAGGCTGTCACTGTGATCTGAGTATTGCAAGTTCAAATCCCGATCATACTGCTGGCCATTGGCAGCTTGGCCCCGAGAGAGCAAAAACTGGTCATGCTCTTTCTGGGTGAGAAAGATGGCACTCTTTCCCCAGCCCTACTAAGTAATGTCACCTGGCTCTGGCGTCTGCCAGGTGATCCATCAGAACTGGGGATCCTGTGATTTCCTCTGAGCGCTTTGGCTACCTGGCGACGATGTATCGGCAGCAGTTCGGAAAGAGACGGAGCTTGACTTGCATCAAAGGAGGACTGTGTGAGTCTGCACCCTCCTAGAGTCAGAGACACTACAACTAAAATGGGAAGAGTCAACAAATGGGCGGGTCAATTGGCTACCAAATCACATTGGTGAGAAAATCAGGTAATTTTTTTTTTTTTTTAGTTTTTTTTTTTTTTTATTCTGGCATCACGACAACCCTACTGTTCATATAATAACACATTTATTTCTGGTTCAAAATTAAGTTCAGAAAGTAAGTTTGAAAGGACTATGACTGAAACATTTTCCAATGTAATGTAAAATGAATGTCCATCTCCCCTTCTCCTCCATACTCTCATAGCTATGTCCCTTCTTATAATCATTTGTTTCTTCTCACGCCACCACATGCTGGTGTGGTGTGAACTAGTAAGTCATAATCTCCTCTAACATGTATAAACACAAACTTGTGGTATCATATGGAAGTGTAGAATCTACTATTTTATTTTGGACCTATGAGTGATGAGTAGTTAATCAAAATAATATATAAAGGCTTAATAATCAAAAAATAACTGTCCTTGCTTTTTAATGGAATAACATTTTAATGTTTCAAAATGTATGGCTTCTGCTTTTTTTGCAACATTTTTTGAAAATCACAATGATTTTCTATCTACAACAGGTTTGTGATGAAGTGATAAGGAGTGTTGTTCCTGCAGACAGGCTATATCAGACTTACTGCAGTGAAAATGTGGTAAACTGATTAAACTTTTTGCTGTTCCTGGCTTTTGGGAAATGAACGTATCACTGTAGCATTATAAAGGAGAAGTTTTCTTTGCCGTTTCTGAGGATTTCGGTCCAAGACATGTCATACAATGCATATCAGCCCATTTTGTTTTATGAGCAAGCCAATCAGAACAGAGTCATTTACATCAGTCTTAAAGGTACAGTAGCATAGAGCAGCCTTAATTCAAAAGGATAAAAAGAGTTTGGAAAATGATTTTTGTTAATAGACAGATGTTATACATAGACATCAGGGGGAAGAAGTAAGAAAAATGCAGTAAATTGGTCCTATCTGCTGTATCTGTGCTATTTGATATCAGAGAACACAGACCTACCTATCTTACTGAGCTTCTAGCTTTAGGGGAGGTGTGTTGGATTAGATTCAGAAACACTCTGTTCTTGGGTTCATATGATGATTCTTTTTATAGCCAAGGCTTTATGAGGTTTAATTAAGGAGCCAGAGTGTGGGTGATACACAGATCTAATGAATTTCCCTCTGATAAAGCTCTTGTTTTCATGCAACCAAATGGACCATGAACAGACGTTCCCGTGGGTGTTGCTTGACAGTAAATTTTTGCTCCTGTGTGCTCACGTATGTGTGCGTATGCATGTGCTTGAATGTGTGAGTTAATAATTTATGCCTTGCTCTAAGTTACATAAGAAGAGTATCACAAATTCCTTTTAAAAAATATTTATTGAATTTGCCACAAACAGCTTTGGATTCATTTCACATGGGGACTCCATGCTAAGCAAAGAGTTTTGTTTGGATAAAAAGGATATTTAGTCACATTTTGGCTCTGCTTTGCAAATTTCAGCTTCTCTAACATCACATTATCTTCCTCGGGGTAAATAATGATCTGATGCTTTCTTTTCCAAGTTATTGATAAAAGAACATCGTTTGGCCTAAAGGCTGTATAAAGACCTGAAAGGTTTGAGTGCTGATGAGAGGAATAAAATGCATGAGGGCTTTTGTCATTTGTTCCTTTGGTTTTTCAAAATGTTTGCAAAGAAAAATGGCAAGATCTAAACATCTTTCTATTCCAAGTGCCTGTTTCTGCCTTAAATGTTCATCCTTTTTCAAGGCATAACATTTTTAATGTTTCAAAGTATTCTTACTTAGTCCATACAAAACCACGTGTGTAAATAATGTCTTTGTGTCATAAATATCAACACATTTACATATGATCATATACGTAAATTACATCCACACAATAATGATGAAGTGATAAGGAGTGTTGTTCCTGCAGACAGTCTATAACAGAGTTATTGGACTGAAAATGTGGGAATAACACTTTATGCTGTTCCTGTCTTTTGGGAAATGAATCTATCGCTGCTGCATTCCAAAAGAGGAGTGACTGTAAGTTTTTGGGGTTTTTTTAGGATTTCAGCTCCTACCATACATATACAGTCCAGTCACAACAGAGCCATTTACACATGTCAGTCTTGAGCAGTTATTTCTGCCTTTTAATCTATGCTGCTCTTTTAATAATGTGATGTCTTAATGCTGTCCTTGCATTTGGGTCAAAATACCTGTTGACAGGTGCAAAAGTCTCATTGAGAGTTACAGAAATTGCTTGATTGCAACAGTTGCCTCCCAAGGTTGAGCAACAAAAATTTAAGTTCAGGGTACCATTGTTTGTGTCCAGGCCAATTCCATTAGTTTGTGTTTTAAAATGATTGGTGGAATGGGGGAATATTAACAAATTAAATTAAGAATTCCATATGGCATAAAAAAGAGTTTCATAAGTGCTATGATTTTCAGCTTGTAACAATAGTGGAACACCTTTGGCTGCCATTTTTTTTCAAAAAGATTCTGTATAGAATCACACAAAACACACTATCCATCAATCTGAAGTCTGCTTTCATGATGTGAGTTTGCTAATGGCAGTGGTGGCTGGGGAAGAATACTATAGTTGAGGCTGAGTCATATTCAGTCAGTTTCCACAACCATCCTAATATTATTGAACACAAACTTCAGGATAGCAGAGCTCTGTGGAAAAGGTCACTAACTACCTAATTAGCATTAAAAATAATAATAGTTCATGAAAACATAATTAGTTACATGTAAATGTGTAAAGATAGAAAGTACAGTATGTATCAATAGATTACCAAATGAGTCTGGTTCAGAAAATTATCCAATAAAATGAGTAAAACTGATTGGCTAAATTTCTGTTGCTATGTGAGTATCTTGTGTCAGCAGGTCAGTGATTGGCTGCTGCTTCTCTGACTGGATGATATTTCAGTCACCTCAGAAGAGAGAGAGAATGAACCAGGAAGCTCATTTCCCCCAATTATATTTTATATATTACATGTTATTGAGCATGTTTAGCACAAACATACTTAAAATACATGTACCTTACCTACCTTATAGGACCATCACAAAAAAAATATATGTTTTAAGTGTACTTTCATTTGTTTCAGGCATGACATGCCAGGCCCGCACGTCATACACAGAAGATGAGGTCCTGTGGGGTCACCGGTTCTTCCCAGTCATCTCTCTGGAGGAGGGCTTCTTCAAAGTGGACTACTCCCAATTTCACGGAACCTTTGAGGTGCCCACACCACCCCACAGTGTCAAAGAGCAGGAGGAGAGTCTGCTGCTTTCTTCCCCCCTCACTGCCCCCTCACTGTGCCACAGCACGGGTGGCCTGACAGAAGGCAGTGGGACACTGGAGGGTCTGGAGTTACAAAGTGATGCTGAGACGGCATCAGTCAACATGGCTGCCCCGCTGGCCAGTACCAAGCTCCCGGCTAAGCTGCAGAAGCTGACTGGCCGGGACGGAGGTGGACGGGATGGCATGCCCCGTAAACTGCTCCGCATGAGCTCAGAAATCACCTACAACCTGGGAGACCTCCCAGTCAAGCTCCAACGGATAAGCTCCGCCCCTGGTGTGGCTGAGGAAAGGCTTCCACCAATTGGCTCACTACTCAGCCCCATGGAGGACAGGCTACCTTCCAAACTTGGGCTGATGGGTGGTATTGAACCCATCAGCCAGTCAGTGACAGACCTGCCCCCCAAATTGCAGCGGTTGGCTGGTGGGGTAGGGGGGGTTGGGATTGGAGGGAGAATGGACGGTCACCTTCCACCCAAACTCAGAAAGATGAACTCAGAAAGGTTCACAGGGTTAAGTCTGAAATAAACTTACTTACACCGCACCCGCCATTTACCTCCTTTGTAATCACAGGTGAATAAAATGGACAATAATGTGGTACTTTAGCAGAAAATCTAATTTACACTATTACATTTTATCACAAATGAAGTCAGTTAGCCAAGATATTTTAGTATCTGACGTTTTTCTCCTCTTTTGCACTGGAGCTATGACAAAGTCCTTATAGGCCAGTCTGTTACTCAGTGGCCATCTTTTCAAGGACAGTTATTTCCACTCATTCCTGTCCCATTGAAAGGGGAGAGTCCAAAATAATCAAATTATATTTGTAATCACTGATCAAATCTGACAAAAATGTCATAAATGTCAGAGGACTGATAAGAGCAAGCTGATTGGTTTTTTTTCTGGAATAGTGGGACTTTATATATGCCTTGTTGAGTGTTACAAGCATTCCTGTTTATTTTCCAGCCAGTGCCCAATCTCCACCTTTATAACATCGTAATGATAGCAGCTGTCATTGGAAGATTATAGCTGGCATAACTACTAGCACTGTGCAGGTAGGTCTTCAATCTAAAATGTACGTGCTATTATTGTTTCTGAGACTACACACACACTCACACACACATTTATTATTTCTTATATGCCTTTTTTGCATGTAAGAAATATGCAATTAATTACAAAAATTATTGAAAAAAATATTTGCAATATTTGTTAGCTACATTAGCTTAACATTAGTTAAAATTAAACAAAATCCAGATACCCCACACATATTACCTGAACAGATACATTTGTCATAAGGTGAAAATTGTGTAAATTATTTTTTTGGTTGAAGCATCACTTTAAATAAGTAACATTTTATATACAAGTAATATTAACCTGATATTCCTCAGCACAATCTGGCATGTTTTATTTTCACCAAGCGCATGGAATAATGACGCATATTTAACAGGTAGTTAATACAAAATGCATTATTTATCAGTGTTCAACATGGACTCAGCTTATAGCATCATAGTCCATAGCCTACATCTTCTTGTGAGGGCTTTATTATTCTTATCAAATGTTAAAATATGTTTATGTTAAAGCGTTAAGACATCTAGATATTGTTATCTAAGTGGGTTGAGCTTTGGCGAAGGACAGCTCACTGCATACATGTTCAAATGTTCTTGATTGTCTCTGGATTTATGGTAAGAAATGCAAAGGGTAGGTGGCTTCTGTTATGCCTGAGTTAGCCATTCACTCCGATGTCCACTCGGATGTTCTCGGACCTATACAGAGTCCAGAGAAGCAAGAAGAAGTCAGCATCCACAAGTCACTTCCAAGGAATGGACTCACTTCGGACAGTTCATTGTTTCCCCACGACTCCCCTCAGGCTCCTGCGTTTCTCTTGCATGTTCAGTATCTATTGTTTCATAACCAAAAACAGACGACTATGAATCCAAGAATAAGCCTTAACTTGTAACGAGTTTCTACACCATATGATGTTTCGTTAATGATTGTTTTCCCCTGTTTACTGTGTGACAGGGACAGTGAGGTGAGACATATTTGCTCTTGTCTTGATGGGGTGCTTTATTGTCTCGAGCAGGTGGACAAAATGTAAAATGAGCAAAGAGCAGAATGACTGTATTTGTTTTACACTCGCTTTAAAAAACAGAACCCTGTAATGGCATTGTTTAAAGTTTTGTTTGAAAATGGAAGCAATAATTGTTTGGAGTTTGCTGACACATTTGATTGGACAATCTTGTACCTGTGTTACGTTAAGATTCGGGAGTTTTTGCAAGTTTTGAGTTTGACTCAATACAGTCAGAGTTACTTCTGGCCAAAACTGAATGAAGCCATTTGCATAGTGTATAAACTTTTTTAAAGTGTGCAGCACAAATGTCCGTTTGTTATTCGGCCTCTGAAGCAGAGATGCTCTGTAAGGTGGACATGCTCATCTCTATTGGCAGAGCTTCTTGGTGCAGATGAAGGCGTCTGATGTGCTCTGACCTCACAGTGTGGATGATTGGCAGCTTTCTGGCTGACACAACTCTCACAGTTTGAGTCCTATATCGCTTTGGAAGGACTTCTGACCATACGCCATATGCCATCATTTTTCATAAAAGTCATCTGCATGGAATGTGTCTTCACTGAACTAAATGCTATACTTTAAAAATGTCAACATTTGGCTTTTAATACAAACCCCATTTCCAGAAATGTTGGGAATCTTTCTAAAAATGCAATAAAAACAGTAATCTGTCATTTGTTAACTCATTTGAAACTTTATTTAACAGACAATAGGACAAAGAAAATAACTTAATTCTAGTTGTTCAATATAAACAAACTTAGAACTTGATGCCTGCAACACTCAAATAAGTTGGGACAGAGGCATGCTTACCACTGAGTCACATCACTTCTTCTTTTAATGACACTTCTTAATCATTTGGGAATTAAAGACACTACCGCAGAATGAGGCCTGGCATTGTCTTGTAGAGTTCCTGGGAAAAAAATGGCATCTTGACCACAGCAAATGTCTCTCCAAAATATTAAAATAACATCCAAAAAATGTGATTATTGTGAAAAAGTTCAATTGTTTTCTTAATTTAATTCAAAAGGTAAACTGTTATATTTTATATATTCCATGGCCCTGAGTGGCTCAGTGGGATCGAATCCTGACAGCTGGGGCCCTAAAGAGCAAAATTGGCCATGCTCCCTCTGGGTGAGTACTGCACTTTTGCTTGTGTTGGCTGCCCAGTGATAAAGGATCAGCAGCAGTTAGAAAAAAGGTGGTGACTGACTGCACATGCTTCAGAGGAGGCTGTGCTAGTCTTCACAATCCATCACCAACCATTATCCCACCCGCTTACTCCTTATCAGGGTCAAGTTTTGTCTTCTACCCCCTCTCCAGGTGCAGGGCAGGGCATTACACTATCCCAACTAAGCCCAGGACAGGGCGCCAATCCATCACTGGGTGTATTGCATACACATGACCAATTTAGAGTACCCAATCCACATGACCACCATGTTTTTGGACTGTGGGAGGAAACCCAGGCAGACATGGAGAGAACATGGAAACTCCACCCAGATGGGGACTCAAACCCAAGACCTCAGCACTGAGAGGCGAGCGTGCAAACCACCAAACCACTGTGCTGCCCAAAAATATTTATATTACATTAACGACACGTAATGTGACATATTTCAAGCCTGTTTTGTTGATAGTGCTTCAACAGTAATTTATTTAGACTTGAAATGACATTCAAACTATTTTAGATTTTAGATTTCAAACTTTGCTGATCAACAGTAAAGCAAAAAAGCTTGAATATGCCACTTTAAATATAACGATTTTAATTTGACCATTTGTAATTTAATTATGAACAATGAACTTTTTCATAATATTCACATTTTTTGAGATGCACATGGTATGCAGCTCACCCATGAGCATGCAATGAGCACTTAAACACCTTCAGCTTTGGATGGTCATTGACACTTACAATCCGATGTCTGTATTTCCCAAAAACAAGCTGAGACATGGACTTCTCTGGCAGTAGAACACATTTCTATTGTTTTTCATTCACCAGCATTTCTGCACAAAATAAATGTCTTCTTCTTTGCACAATGCAGTTTCAGATTGCATTTCTTGATGCAGCAGCAGATTGTGTTAAGTGACAAAGATGTAAAAATACTCCTGAGCCCACGTGGTTGTGACCATCACAGTAGGAAGATGGTTTCTCAAGCAATACTCTCTGAGGGCTCGATGGTCACATACATTCAGCCACAGTTTCCTCTCTTGACCTTTATGCACCAAGATTTCCTCTGACTCCCTGAATCTTATGAGCTGTAGATGGTGAAAGACCTCAATTCTGTGCAGTCTTGTGCAGAGAAACATTGTTTTTGAACTGACTGATAAGTCTGGACTAAAATGGTGAACAATGACCCATTCTTGCTCAAGACTAAGCCTTTGGTGGATGCTCCTTGTATACTATAGATTACCTCAACTGTTAGTTGTAAAACAGTTACTTGTTACTTTTCTATCTTATTCAGCCTCTGTCCACTTTTTTTTTTTTTTTTTAGAACGCGTTGCAGGCATAAATTTTTTAATTATATAGATTGTTTATATTTACAAATAGAATTAAGTTTGTCATTGAAAACCCTTAAAATCTTCAAAATCTTCTTAAAATTTCAAGTGAATTAATAAATTGCAGATTTCAGTATTTATTGCATTTTTTAGAAAGTGTACCAACTTTTGTAACATTAGAGATAAAACATGGAAACTGAAGACTAATTTAATCAGATTCAGTCATTCATGTAGCACTTTTAAATTAATACTTTTTTGGTCAGATGATTACATTTACAGTACATTTATACCTTTGACTAGGTTTCTAATAAACAGGGACCCACAAAATTCACACGCCCACACACACACAGATTTCACAGGATTTTATATGAAAATTGCTATATTTCATAGCCGTTCTTAAATGAAACTCAGTAATTGCATATAATGTACTTGAACCCTGCAAACATCTTTCCTAAAGTTTAATTCAAAAAATACCCAATGAGCTTTATGTCAATCAGCACACCCACACAAAGAGTTCAAGTCCATGTTCCCCAGTCCACAGCCTAGCAGCACTTAATTTGTACAGTAAAGAGTCTGTGGAGGAAAATCCCTCACAGGAAGCCTAACATTACTAGCTACAATGTAGCATACAATTTTGGCCAGGTACAGCTCACTCAAGCAGGGAAAATAGTGCAATAATTTGGTTTTGGTGCATTAATTTGGTGTTTCATTGTTCTTGGATCCATGTATATTTCGCCTCATATGGCTTTGTGTATCCAAAATGTCAAATAACGTCTGCATGCTATTTTCAGAATCAGCATTTAAGGTACAACCTGCTTAAATTCAGAACTTTCAGGGCAAATTTCTTTGTCTGTGATGAGATTTTCACAGCTGTAAATTTGGTCAGGCCCTACACATAAACCTCTGCTTATTTTATCTGTATTTAGTCTGACTGTCATATAAAGTAATATATATATATATATA
>BRDA01001682.1:0-16935 GCA_036984385.1 Crenuchus spilurus | reverse complement strand
AAGTCAGCCTGGCATATGATAATCAGCATTATTATTAGTAGTAGTAGTAATAGTTTTTGTTGTTGTTATTATTAGTACTATAGCATCTCAAATAAACATTGGATAATAAACAGGAACCAACATGGATAATTATCATCAAAATGACAATGCTACTCACTAACAGCAGAGTGCAAACGATGGCCAAAACACTGAAGCTGTGTCCAGTCATTTAGTGATGTCGCCTTCACTATATTGGCCACACTGTCTGTAGTGATGCACACCATTTTGTTCTCAATTAGAGCTGGCTAAGGTGGTAAAACAAGTTAGTCGTATTGCCGGTCTTGGTGGGGACAACATTCCTGCACAATTTGCAGACAACGTTGGTCTGAGTACGGTCCGACTGAAAAAATCTGAAAAACTGCCATACTGGTGAGCTGGCCTTTCCTTTTTCATTCACAATTTCTTCACTTGCTGCGGCGCTGCTCGTCGCACTTATATTCCACTCACCATTCGTCTCACACGATGCTGGTTCAAGTTACTCAAACAAGAGGGCGTGCATGAGATAACGAGGTGGCACAACCAAGCTTGATAGTGCTCCGTGATTGGCTATTAGCATGTCACTCCATACGTTGCTAGGCACCAGAGGACCAACCAACCAATCTTGCTTCACAAGCGGGTGCATTTAAAGCGGAATCTTTGCTCTGGTTTATTCCAATGAAAAAAATAAATATTGAACGTTCTATCGAGCGCATTTTCTATTGATATTGATTACGTGTCTATTGCGATACATATCGTTATCGTTTTATCGCCCAGCACTAGTCAATTGTAAAGCGTCCTTGGGTGTCTAGAAAGGCGCTATATAAGTGTAATGTGTATATAATTGTGCCATCTCTACCAATTGGTAGAGGTATGTTAGGCTAAGAAACATTAGCACTAGAGGTCAGAAATGGAGCATTTACTTGTCTGAATGTAAAAATTTAGTAAATTCAGTAATGCTTCGTAGCCACTACAAGTAATAAACTGACTCGGATCCTGAAAAAACATCAGTGCTGTTGAATCACCACACCAAGGAGTGTGGTATTTAAAAAGTGAACGAAATTTGCATCTTATTGTAGAGTTTTTGTGTTTATACTTTATGTTCTTATTTAATGTGCCATCGCATTGTATATTTAAAGTGTACATAAAAAACCTCACCCCACCCAAAAAAATATATGATTAATTTTCTTCTTTCATGGTCAGGATGCTAAAGGATTAGGCATAATTCATGTATTGTTTTTCTTTTAATAATAATAATAATAATAATAATAATAATAATAATAATAATAATAAGCTGAGCTTTTTCAAACTAAAGGATGCTTCACAGAGGAGAAAAAAAATCTCTGAGCAAAAGAAAACAGAAAACAGATTTTGACATTTTGAAAGAGGACAGAGTGGTGTAGTCTTTGAACTTGGGGACAAGAATTAGAGGATCTAAGTCTTCAGGAAGGGCAGTAAGGATGCAGAAGCTTGTCTAAGTATTAGACCATGCAGTGATTTGTATGTTATTAGCTGGAGTTTAAACTGAATGTGAAGTGGAACAGGAAGCCAGTGTAGCTGAAACAGAATGATTTTGTGGAATGGGGAAGTAATCTGAGTTCTAGTCTGAAGATATTGAAAGGTTTTGTTAGGAAGGCCAATGAGAAGTGAGTTACAGTCTAAGTGGAATGATATGAAAGCCTGGACCAGTGTTTCAGTGTCTTTCATGAAGAGTGATGGGCAAAGATGAGCAATATTACAAATTACAAATTACAAGCCTCACTCTTATGGCCAATGAGTAACATTTCAGATTTATCCATGTGTAATTTAAGAAGTTACACCTCATCTATTGTCTGCAGTCTTGAATTTGAGCTTTTTGAATTTGGGGCTGCAGACATAAATCTGAGTATCATCAGCATAACAGTGAAACTGAAGTCCTTAATGGCAGATAATTTGAACAAGGGGAAATGTATAGATTGTAAAAAGAAGAGGACCAAGGACTGATCCCTGGGGACACCTTGTGTAACAGTACTGATAGTAGATTTGTGTTTACCAAGGTTAACATAGTGACATCTATATCAGATCCTAAGCAGGATCTGAACCAGGAAAGGGCAAGATCAGTAAAGTCAATAGCTGACATGCAGGAGATAAATATTAGTTACAGTGTCAAATGCTGCATTGTCTTTTTTTGCATTGCATTGCGTTTTAGAAATTTATTTATGCATTGCAGTCTCCAGGGCAAAGTGAGGGAAATATCTCAGAAACTCAGTCCAGATTCACAGAAAGACACTGAAAATGCTATATTATATTTCAAAATTAAACGAAACTCACAGAGACAATGTATTTATTTATTCATTTTAGATCATTTTTTTATGCATTGGCATCTTCAGGGCAAAGCCATGAAAATACTCGTCAGCAAAACACAGCGCCAGTTTCACAGAAAGACACACACACACACACACACACACACGATACTTTTATTTCAAAACTAAACAAGTAATATTTTTCTTTCAGTCTCTGGTAAAGTTATTCTGTCTTATTTATAGAACCGGGCCTCTCCGTCTGCTTCTCTGTGTGTGAGCCTGCGCGCAGGCTGCGATAATAATTATTATAGTTTATTATAGAATTATAGATTCTAATTATAGCAGTGTGTGTGTTATTGTGTTATATATTGTGTTATTGTATTATTTATTATGATAAATAAATGCATAAGAAACTATATTTTGTTTCATTTCCCTGTTATCTAATGAAATAAAATACAATGAATTATTTTTGCTTTACGTAGACACTGAAACTAACTGTAATATATGAGCCTAAACCCTGTGGGGATGATATCCTAGCAATAGTTAACATAACAATAGCTCACTGATAGCCCACAAGAAGGAGGGGGACTTTTCAGAAATTCCTCAGAATCTCAAAAAACCTCAGCCTTGCCAGTGGCTGGTCCTACTGAGAAATTTTCAGAGTCTGAGGAATTTTCAGAGTCTAGTGAAGCCCCCCTCCTCCTTGTCACAGATTAGAGAGCTATTAGCAAAGTACTGTTATGTAAAATAGCACAGCCCTCACCCAACCGGTACCACCTCAGCTCACCTCAACTCTCCCTCTCTCACACATACACATACACACGACACAACATAACAAAACCAGCTAAAATAAATAAATACATTCTCTCTGTGAGCTTCGTTTCATTTTGAAATATAGCATTTGGAGTTTGTTGTAAAACTTGAGCCAAACTGGCCTGAGTTTCTGAAAATCTTTTCTTCACTTTGCCCTGGAATGTTTGTCATGTAATTAGTGTATCAATAGGGAGCTAATGGCCTTCTCAGCAGGGTGGCGGGGGCTGTGGTAAAATTTGACCAGGTTCAGGGGTTTTAGGAGCTTTGGTAAAATTTGACTAGGTTCAGGGGTTTTAGTTAACAGAAAAGACTGGAGTTGAGAAGCTACAACCCTTTCTAGCAGCTTAGCTGGAAACAGCAGATTAAATACTGGTCAATAATGTTGAAGGGTGGCAGTATCCAGATATTACTTAGATCAGAGGTTTAATAAGAATGGGAGTGTTGGCAAATATTTTAAAGGCAGTTGGGACAAACCTCAAAAAAATTATGCATTACTTAAGTGACAGATATGATTAGAGATTGCTGAAGAACACATCTTTAGAAGCAGCGTAGACAGCCCATTTTAGATGGCTGTTACTGTAGTCATGAGCTCAGGATGTGGGAAATGTTGATAGATTTGAGTAATTGTTTCACTGAAAATTCTATGAAACACTTCACATAGATCAATTGTGCAAGAAGAGGTGGCAGAGTGTGGCTGAATATACTTGCTGATTGCAATTGGATAATTATTTTTATTTTATACAATTTTAGAGTGAAAAAGAAAATTTGAATCAAGTTGTGGCCTGGAAGAAAAAGACATTTTTCCTAGAGAACTGTTCAGGGATTTGTTGTAAAGGCAAAGTCAAAGCCCTGTTTAAGTGCAGACTCCAGAGATATGAGCAAATATAGTTTTCATGGAAGACTAACTTTCCTGCATCTTCACCACAACATTGATTGATGCTTGTCCTGTGAACTGATAAAGTTGAAATAAAACTTTGGCTATGGCTTACAATCTGCAAATGTATGCTTGGAGGAACCAGTTAGAATTCTTTCCAACTGTTAAGCATGGTGGTGGATCAATCACAATTTAGGCTTACATTGAATCCAGTGGCATGGAAAACATCTCACTGGTAGAGTGAATAATGGATTCAGTTATAAGCCAGCAAATTCAGGAAGCAAACACCACACAGGGTGTAAAAATAATCTGAAGTTGAAGTGAAGATTTCAAAAACAATTTAATATTTTCACCTTAAAATCAATAATGGACTACCTGAAAAGACCCTAAACATAATGAAAATACTCTAACCATCATGAAAAGTCTGTGGATACACCTTAAGAGCAGTTCATGGAAGACAACCCAAGAATCTTGAATAACTAGAAGTCTTATACAAGGAAGAATGGATCAAATTTCCCCAAACATGATATCAAACACTCATTGTCTACACTGTAATTCTGCCAAAGTATTAGTGCATTTCCAAAAATTAGAGCATCATGAAAACATTCATTTGTGTTCATAATTTAACTCAAATCAGTCATATTTTACATTAAACTACAATAATACAGTAAACTAACATTTTTTGTTTTAATGTTAGTGTAATTTCACTCAAACTCAAAATGAAGTATTTTAATAATTTGAGACTCTGGTTTCTGATTTTCATCAGTTATAAGTCAAAATTATCAACAGTGAAACAAAAACAGACTTGAAATCTGACTTTAAAAATATAAAATACATCAGTTTACCTTTTTGAATGAAATTATGAGCAACAACAAACTATTTCACAATGTTATATTTTTTTGATGTGGCACTGTACTGACAATGCTGGGTGTGCAAAATTTGCTTTGCTTTGGACTCACAAGTAGTTATGGCCAGATCATGAGATCAAAGCATCTTTGCAGCAGGCAAAAAGCAGCAAGAATTGTGTGGTGCTGCCAGTCAGCAGTGATCAGTACATACCAATCAATGGCTTCAACCTGATCGTGAGGTTGTGGGATGTGCTGGAGTCTCATGGGCAGCATTACCACCTTGGAGCTTCCGGGCCCTGCTGCTAACCATTTGATGCCAGATACCACTGGGCACCTTCCAAGGTCTCATAAAGTCATCATAAATATTCTTGTAACTAGTCACTGTAGTTTCTATTGTTGGGTATTTAGACCTTCAAAGGTCTGTTTGTTTCACAAAAATAACAAAAAGCCAATGATCTGCTCTGTATTCTGTGTTGTGTATTTCAGCAGAAGACAGTGTGTGTGTGAAGAACCTATGGGCTATGCTATGGGCAAAGTGGGCGACTGCCCAGGGCACAATCTATTTGAGGGCGCACTAGCGCCGTCAAAAAAAAAAAAAAAGGGTGGTTCGCCCAGGGCGTAAATCTAGCCAGAACCGCCTCTGCAAACCTGACTTTATTGACAGAAGAGCTGAAGCCTAATGGACCAGCTATAACCTGATCATGAGCAAAACATCTGCTTTGTTCTGCTGAATTTGTGAAACAGTGCTGTTGTTTTATACTAAGTAGTCAACAGCCAAACTGATGGAAAGTTCTCAGAGTACCCTGATCACACACTGTGTTAAATGTTGGATGTATTCATTTGCATTGATGTATTGTTGTAAACTTCCAATTGGCTGGAAATGCTAGTACAGAACATCATCCTATATTGACAGATATGATAACTGTCTTATTGAAAGTCTTGAATAATGTACTTAATGTAAACTGGTAATCTGAGAAACCAAATCTCATGACTGCTTTGTTGTTGATATGTGAAGTATCATATACTTTGGAGTGAATTTCTGGGCATACTTACAATGGTATTATATGTCACAAGGAAGTGAAAATAGCACCGAATCTGTACAAACCTCCCATCCAACCCCATCCTATCAGTTCCTCTATAAGGAGAAATAACAAAAGAAACGCAACACTGCTCTTCAAAACAACATTCTCAAATAAACTGCATGAGGTAAAGACTGTGCAAGGCAGAGTAAGAATAAATCTAATTTATATTAAGGCAAATACCAAATAGTAGTTCATTTTAGCCGTGGTTTATCATGTATCTACATACAAACATAATTTTTTTGTGTTCATGATTTATCCGCAGATCTCACTTGCATGTTCCTGTTGGCCACACTCCAAAAAATGTCAATGAAATGCTTGGCCTGTAAAAGGTTTGGCAGCCTTCATTAAGCTGTCTCACATAGTTCCTTTATTGCCTTTTTTTTGCATAGTTCCTTTATTGCATTTGCTTATTATTCATAAAATGTGGATATCCTCAGGATATGGCTCTTTTCTTTTGAGACATATTTCTGCTAATGACAGAAGGAATGATACATATGTAACAAAAGATAACTACAAAGTGAACTTTTACAGACAAACAGGGTGAACAGATGTCCTCATTTTCCACTGATAGTCCCCAAAATGGCCCAAATGGTCCAAATGTTCACGATCAGAAAGTCCTAAAATAAACCTGTCAGCAGACCAGACAAGCAGATGTTTCATACTGAGCTTGTTTTGACCAACTGAGGGGTCTATCTCCTACTATCTACTAACCTTCTACTACATGCTCACCTAGTTTTAGAGAATACTGCAGTGTGTAACTCAAGCAGAATCAACCAGGGATTAAAAGCTGGTGTGGGGTTACAGGACTTGCATCATTCTACTAAGCCCTAAGGTGTGTTTATTCTCTGACTGCATGTAAATGCCTCAGTTGAGCTGTATTTGGTCGCTTGAGTATGAGGTTCAGGGTATGTCAGTTTAATGTCCAAAGCTCTCAATATTCAACTACAGCAAGATGCAAAGTGCACTAAGACAAGATTGTTATGCATGACTGAAGCCAGGGCCAGAAACAATTTCAGAATTTATCAGTGATTTCCATGTGTTTGAAATGGTCATTTCCATGTAAGTGTTGAGTATTTTGGTCTCTCCTCATTCAAAGAGATGCAAATATGGACAGACCTAACTACACAGTGCCACATTAAAAATTTGAATATATGTTTTAGACCCAGAGTGGTTTAGCAGACTATGGCGCTGACACTATGATCAGAGGATCATGAGTTTGAATCTCGGTCATGCTGCTTGCCATTGACCCTCGGGGCCCAAGAGAGCAAAATTGGCTATGCTCTCTCTGGATGGGTAGATGGTGCTTTCTTCCCATCAGGTTCAGGTGTCTGTTAACTGATGTATCAGAACTGGCAATCGTGCTCTTCCCTCTGAGCATGTTGCCTGCCCAGTGACGATGTATTGGCAGCAGTTGGAATAGAGGTGAGTGATGGCTGACTTCACATGCATTGGAGGAGGCTTGTGCTTGTCTTCACCCTCCTAGAATCAGGAACATTACAAGTGATTGGGAGATTACTAATGTAGACCTGCCAATCTTGCATTTTAATTCATTTTAATGGGAAATTTTAATTTGATATAGTAGCAAATTGAGTAACAAGCTCCATCACAGAATGAATTAAACTCATAAGTCAAGGTTCCACTGTATCTCCTTCAGAATTGAAGGAACATTGTGTTTGAGCTAGCATGTTAGGATGGTTGTTCTAGCTTTATTTTCCAAAAGTTGGCAAAAATAAGTCTTCAAATTAAAATGAATGCAGTTCACGGTTTCCATACCTGCCCATTTAACTTTGAAACTGTGTTTAGCGTCGTCCTCTCTTGTAAAACAGTCACAGTATGAAGACGGACAGAGGGGTGAAATCCAATTTTGTTACTTTGTTTTTGAAGCTCCACAGCTCTCTGCTTGTAGCCTGTCTGAAGAGTTTAAAACTAGTGCTGGGATTGGTCAAAGTTTTCTTTTCCTAGCAGGTTGCTGCCCAGTGCAGTTATAGGCATAGGTAAGGTCTACTAGAGGATGGTTGGTTTGATTTGACTTTGGGGAGAAAATTGGGTAAAAATAAATAAATAAATAAATAAATAAATAAATAAAATGTTAATATCTTGAATTAGAATATATTGTGCATATTACACATTTTAAATTTATTACAGGTAAAGTAACATTTTTTTTTTTCCATTTTAATGTTGATCAGTATGATCTGAAACCCAGAGTCCCAAATTAATAAAATGTTTCAATTTCAACCTTTTTCACAACTTTTTCGCAATACAGTGGTAACCCTACTTACGAGTTTAATCCGTGCAGAAGCCGAGCTCGTTAGCTGGTTTGCTTGTTAGCTGGATGCATTTTCCCCATAAGAATACATGTAAAATTGATTAATCCGTGTCAGCCGCCAAAATACAGTATACTTTAATATGCTAAATAATGTGATTATATGGGTTTTTTAAAAAATAAACAAGACGACGACGGCGCTCGTGTAAGCTGGCCGCTGAGGAGAGGGAGAGTGACGGTGCTTGTGTAGGCTGGCCGCTGAGGAGAGGGAGACCGACGGTGCTCATGTAGGCTGGCGGCTAAGGAGGAGAGGAGAACGGGCGTACGTGTATGGCATGGTTACACTTATCATATGAAAAGTAAAAGTAAAATTTATCTAACTTTCTTTTTCACTACCTTTGGCTACCTTAACGTCACTTTCAACAGGCACTTTCACTTTTGGTCAAAGGTATTGACTGACCTCTTCTTCTACGGTAGCATCTAGGAGATGCTGCGACCACAGCGCCCATAGTGGTTTGGCATAGTTGAACAAAATTACGCTACTCGTTACTTGGAATTTTACTTGTTACCTGGAACAAAAATAATCTGAGATCTCGACTCGTTACCTGGAATACTCGTTAGTAGGGATGCTCGTAAGTAGGGTTACCACTGTATTCTAACTTTTAGAGACACACTAGTAAGAGACTGGGAGAACTGCTCTCTTTAAAAAGGGGGTTCTTCAAGGGTTCTTTGGTAAAGGCATAGATTTTATATAGAAGCCTTCTGAAAATGGTTCTATACAGCATCAAAAAGCATTCTTCTATTATTATGAGCTTGACATTGTAACAATAGTAGAACCCTTTTTGGGACTATATAGAACCCTTTTCAAAAAGGTTCTGTATAGAACTATCTAAAACATTTTCCTCATCAATCTGAAGAACCTTTCATTATGCAATGTACCCTTTGGGTTCTTAGAGTGTTCATAGAGATGTTTTCTTTACTAAAGAACCGTTGAAGAATTAGTATTAGAATGAGTAGAATATAGTAATTTTTGGTACTATATAGAGCTAAGAGTGTGAGCTGGATTCAGGTGTGCATAATTTATTACAGACAACAAAAACACACAATTCAAAATGATAAAGGTAAAATAACAAAAAAACAAACAAAACAAATCCATTGTAGTCCAAAAAGTCAAGCATCCAAAAGACAAAGACCAAGACCAGTCCACATTTTTTGTCAATAAAAACAAACATGAAGGTTCATTACACATGTTTTAAGGCTGGAGACAATGCAACCAAACCCACACACTCTCGTCATTATGTTAAATCTTACTGTTTTGTATTAGGAACAGTACAACTTTTCAAAGATGAGCTTCTCCTAAGTTAAAGCTTTAGCAGAGCTAAATCACTTCCACCACAAATAAACTAAAAGTGTTTAGACTCTGTAGGATCATACAGTATTCAATATTAACGCTCACATTAACCCTCTTTAGTTGTTTTTTATTGTTTAACACCATATCAGCACAGGTATAGTCAGGCCTACATCCAAGTTATTTACTAGAGACAACACTGAGACAACATGGAAACTCCTTCCATCTTGGGACGTAAACCCATAACCCCGTGGCTAAAAGCCCAGCCCTCATTAGCAGTGACTGCCCTCATTAGTGGTGTCCCCCTCACTAAACATACAATGCAAATTGTAACCCACACATTAACATGAACAACTGAGTGCAATTGGAAGGTAATAAAAGATGACATCTATGTCAGGGTGGTTATTTTCATTGTATTCACAACAGCATTCCTGAGACAAATAGAACTATACAAAGTATGTCTCCAGCTCACTATGTAGTTAGGGTGGCAACATAGTTTGAGTGAATAGTCTGTTTGGGTGGAACATTATTACAATGGCTCTGAGAATACTGTGTACTGGTCTTGCTATGTAATGCTGATGGAACAGAATTGATGGAATTAGATTGCGTTCAATATGACATTTCGGATATATGTGATACCCATGGCATGTGTTGTGTGGTTCAAATGTCATGAGCTGGGCTTGATTTCTGTTTTGGCATGTGATGTGTAGGCGAGATGTGAGCGAAGTATCACAAGTTGGACTAGGCTTGGGTTATGACGTGTTGTGTGGGTGAGATGGGAGTCAAATATCATGAGGCAGGCTAGATTTGGGTTATGTCAAGTGTTGTGTTAGCCAGATGTGGGCCAAATATCATGAGCTGGGGTAGACTCTGGTTATTATGTGTTGTGTGAGCCAGATGTGACCAAATGATGTTCATTTCATGAAATTCTGTGCCCTTTTTTCTCCAAATATACATTTGCTTATTGTGGGCAAAGCATTCTACTTTATCCTCATTGATCCACAGTACTTCTTTCCAAAATTCATCAGGCTTGTTCAGATGTTATTTCGCAAACCTTTGTGAATTAATTTTATGGTGAGGATGCAGGAGAGGTTGTCTTCTGATGACTTCTTCAGGAAGGCCATATTTGTGCAGGTGTCACTGAACAGTAGAACAATGTACCACAACTCCAGAGTCCGCTAAATCTTCCTGCAGGTCTTTTGCAGGCAAGCAGGGGTTCTGATTTGCCTTTCTAGCAGATCTACGAGCAGCAGTCTCTGAAATTTTCTTGACCTTCCAGACCATATCTTGACCTCCGCTGTTCCTTTTAAATGCCATTTATTCTCATCATTCTCCTGCTTTGTGGGCCTCAATCATTTTCAGAGTACAAGGCAGCAGCTTAGAAGAAGCCATGGTTGTTGTTTTTTGTTACAAGATTAGAAGAGTCTGGATATTTAAAAAGCGTCTGGCCTTTGCTAACGATGACTGTGAATAAGTCATAAAAATAACAGGCTAATTAAGGTCTGAGACCTTGGTCAAAGTTATCTGAGTAAATCTCCTAGGGTGCCCATATTTTGCAAGGTACTCCTTTCCTTTTTTCATTCAGAAATTGTCCAAAACCAAAATAATACACTGATATTGCTTAAAATTTGGAAAAGTGTGTTTCATCTTTGACTTTATGCCTTTTGGAGATCTTTTCATCTTTCTAAGACATTTAGGAAAGGTCTAAACAATTTAAATGCGTTACTCCCAATAAAACTGCCATCTACATCAACTTGTAATCATCAGCAGCTGCAAACACTGGATGCTTTCTAACAACCTATCTGTTAGAGGTCCCTGAGCCTTATTAATGAGGATTACAAGGACTGAAATGTCCTTGAGCAATGCTCCCCCAGCTGAAAAGGGCTGCCTCTATCACAATCTGCTGTCCATCATGGACAATTATAGTCTTCCACTGCATTACATCACATCATGTAAAATATTATTATGTTTCAGTGGCAGGTTGCTGTCAGGATTGCGCTTTCAGAGTCATACTCATCAGCTCCTCCCTACTGGGACGGAAGGTACAGGTATATATTTAGTTATGTGGATGAATTTGTGTACATATGTAGTTCTCTATCACTCCAACTGACTAGCAGGTCATATTACTCTACCTACTGCCTACTGTCAATACAGCTGCTGGTTCATTCAGTGTGTTTATAAGCCACTCTAACAAAAAAAAGAGTCACTTGTGACTGAAACATACCTAATAATGCTTCTGTTGTAGTTAGTATGTCAAGCTTGTATTAAGAGAGAAACCCTTTTTTGGTGCTATATAGAACCATTTACAAAAAGCTTCTATATAGAACCATCTACAGTACATTCTGCATCAGTCTGAACAATCCTTTCACCATGCAAAGAACCCTTTGGGTTATTTGAGTGTTCATGGTTCTATAAAGGTTCCATTTTCTTTACTAAAAAATCCTGGAAGAACCACCTCTTTTAAGATTGTACTCAAGGCTGCTTTACAGTTACTGGAAGGAAAATAATCTAAGAGAGATAAGTTTTAGATAAAATATGTTTTAATTGAACTTTGAAGGTGGAAAGAGAGGGAGAAGAGTGAAGAGAAGAAGGTAAGGAGTTCCAGAGTGTGGGGGCAGCAAGACCTGCCACCCTTAGAGGAAAGCCTGAACTTAGGACCAGACAGAAGGCCTGAATCAGAAGGCCTCAGCTAGTGTGATGGGGTATAGTGCACAAATAGGTAGGAACAAGGCCATGCAAGACTTTAATAGTCAACAGGATGATTTTTAATGGATTCTGCTCTGTTAATGGTAGCCAGCAGTGTAGCTAATGGAGGACAAGGGTGATGTGCAAGACTTCTTTAGGCACTAAAACTCTGGAGATTCAAATTAATTTTAGAGGGCAAAGAGTTTTCGAAGTTAAGCCATAGAACAAATAATGCAATGCAAGATTACCAGTAATATAACTTACTTTGTAGATACAATCAAATAAGGCACCAGAATCTGTAAAGGTAAGCAGCAGAGCCTAGCTATACTGCAATGATGGAGAAATGCAGACCTAGTCAGAAATTTTATATGCGAGACAAAGGTGAGACATGGGTCAAACAGGACATCAAGGTTTCAAACAGCTGAGAATGGGCTGACTGGGGAGTCATGAACAATAAAGCATAGGCAGAGACTGCTGACTTTTTTACCAAAATCAAAACATTAATTTTTTTTAGCATTTAACATGTTGAACCAATGAGTGGACTCCTGAATATAGGATGACGAATAGTGAGAATGATTTTGTAGGATTGAGGCTAAGATAAATCTGAGAGTTATCAGCACAATAGTGAAATTTGAGGCCATGGGAACGAAGAAATAGTAAGTAGATACTGAATACCAGAGGACCAAGGTCAGTGCCCTGAGGAACTCCCTGAGTAACTGATAGATTTGTGCTTCCTGGTACTGAGCTCTATCTGTTAAGTGGGATGTGAACCAAGACAGCTCAATGTCAGTGTTCAATGTTTGTAATCAATATTATTCATTTCAAATTTAGTTGTTCATAGTTTTTGAGTAAGTGTTAAATTTACAATTTCGAAATCAAATTTTGCCCTTTTCTTCTTCTAGGTCTTGTGTAGCTTCTGGTTTCTCAAGATAGGGTAAGTATTACTGCTGTTTTGTTGTTTAGTGTGTGTGGTTTAACGTTTTACTCTCTATAGAAGGAAGTAGGCTTAGGTTTAGTTTTAAATTAAAATCATTTTAGTTATTTAAATTAAAATGACCTCAAATCACTAAAAACTCAACCACTAAAAATGAAAGCAACAATTACTGATAACAGCAACAGTCAGAATATTTTGTAGAAAATCAACAAGAAATCAAAATCCAATTACAAATGACAATGAAACAGTAATCAACAGTTTCAGAGTAAAATATAATGTTCCCCTACATTCTTAAAAAGATGGTTCTTTAAGGGTAGTAAAGAAAATGGTTCTATATATAACCATGAACACTTAAAGAACCCAAAGGGTTCTTTGCATGATGAAAAAGTTTTTCAGATTGATGAGGAATGTGCTGGACATGGTTCTATGTAGGGTTCCTTTGTTATTATAAGCTTGACATTTTAACGATAACCCTTTTGGGTGCTCTATAGAACTATAAAATATATTTTAAGTGTTCATGGCTCTATATAGAACCATTTTCTTTACTTAAGAACTCTTGAAGAACCATATTTTTTTTTAAGTTTATAATGTCTTTTTTCCAAGATAAATTTACTTACAAATCTAAATTCAATATTCAATGATATTCAATATCACTCAGTAGAGGTAGGGTATAACAGAGAGAAAGTGCAGTGAAAGTTGGGTGGGTTGTCCTTTAAACTTGGGCTTGGCTCGCCATCTAGTGTCCATTTGGTGTACTGCACACGTACATGAAGACGTCAAGGAAGGAAGACTTCAACCAAAGAATTCAACCATAAACTTATCAGATTATAAAACAGTGGCTTAGTATTTCTCCTAAATAAATAAACCAGCTGGTTTATAGAGAGCATGTTAAACACATATGAAAAAGTGAAGCTAAACACTAGATTATGTAGTCTTTGAATGGGAGTCAAGGGCGCTAATTTGCTTAAAAAAAAAAAAAAAAAAAAAACTTTAATTACAATTTTTCCCTAGGTTTTATGTACAACATTTTATTGATTTTAGAAAGAATACAAAAATATAACATAAAGATTATCTATGAAAACTCATCAGTATTTCTGTTTTTCTACAACAAACCATTCTTGTGTAGCAAAATGCTAGCATTTCAGCTAAGTGCTGAATGTTTAGCTAGGGTGACCAGATCTGAGGTGATGAAAAAGAGGACATGTAAAACATGCTAAAACAATATTCTGCAGGATCCAGACTAGAAGCATGTGATGCATAGGCCAGCAAAATCCATAATAAGGTGCCTCATAGTCGTACACCAACACTGTTCTCCTGTCTTCTGCTGACCAAGTTGATAAATTTCCATTTATTGTCAACACTATAAAAGACTATACACAGACCTAATATAAACCTACATAACAGTACTACTAGACGTCTTTTGTCTAACAAATGGAATTGTAAACAAGAACTGTGCTTTCTGCTTTTGTACACAAATGCCGAAAATGGGGTCTAAAATGTCAGCTAGTGGTTTTATTTTCTTTCTATAAAGTCAAGACCGACTACCTGCAGCAAAGTGACTGTTTATTACATAACTTTGGTGATATGTTTTGAATTTTCTTTCCTGCATAAATTGACTTAATTCTCAAAAAAAGTGAATATGATATGCTTACTAACATATGGAAGGATATTTCTGACCCCTTTTTGCGTTTATTTGTGCAGTTCTAACATGCACACGACTCTGACATGCTGTACTTGAACAAGTTTTTGTTTTTAGTTTTGAACCAGTTCTCCCATTTTGATAATGGCTCTGATTCCTCCATGGAATCACACTATCACGTGACCAGTGCTCACTCTCTCTTTTTAACTCTATGGTCTGGACTGCAACTTGGCCAGTAGTCCGTTTTCACATATAAGTTGTTAACAAGTTGAGCATTTGTTCTGCCTGTGTCACATGAGCTAGATGTATTTTAATATCAGAGGTTTCAAATTAAAATTAATTAACATTAACATTTGAGACTGTGTCACTGTGTCTACCAGTCTGTGATAAGCCATCCATTTACATGTTTCTAAGTTTAACTATTATCAAAATAATTCAGAATTTCTGCTTATTTTTACTCAAAAATGAGGTATAATTCTGTGTAAATAAGATCAGAATCTAAGATTCTGTGTAAACAGTGTTATCTTCATTATAGATGTCAAAAAGTATTTGTACCAAAAATATACATACAGTATGTGTAATTTTATGTTATATGTGTAATTATTAGGGGTGTAAAAAATAACCGATTTGAATCGGAAGACCGATTTTGACTTAAACGATGTGAGTGCATCGGTACATGGACCCCATGAATCGGTTTATTTGTAAAATGAACTGGCCGATGGCCCGATTACATAGCTGTCAATCGGTTTGGTGATACTTTTGTGCTGCTGCTGCTTGCCCCCCCCTCTCTCGCACACTCTGTCTCTCATTAACTGTCGCGATACTTGTCACAGTCACGTTTGAAAGACAAACATGTCCGACGCACATACTGTATATACAACGCTCTGCTGAGCTTAAAATCTAAAGTTTGGAAGAAGTTTGGTCTTTAAATGAAGAGTGGAAAAGATTTGGTGAGACGACATGAGGAAAGTGGTGATGAGGACGCTAGCATAGCACCGCTAGTCCCACAAAAAAACAGGACTTCTTCCAGCCAAAACTCAAATACAACTCAAGTAGAGCCAAAGTAATAACATTTTCAATAGACCGGTTCATTGTCAAAGACGTAAGACCATACTATATGATGGAGAATAAGGGCTTTAGGGACTTGTTTAAAACATTGGAGCCCCGGTACCACATCCCAACGCGACAGTATTTTACTGTTTCTGAATTCACATGCCAAATACAACTACAGGTAGTCCCCGGGTTACGTCGTCCCCGAGTTACGTTGTTTCGTGGTTACGACACATCTCCCATTTACTGTATAAAGCCTTTTTTCATGTTTGGTGTGCACGCTGCTGTTTCCTTTCATTATTAAACGTATTTTATATGTGTTTTTTGATAATTACTGTGTTAGGATAGGATAAGTGCTTACAGTATGTTATTTATGTACAGTATTGACATATGTTCCGACTTACACGAAATTCAGTTTACGACGCGAATGTAGGAACGGATCAACGTCGTAACAGGGGGACTACCTGTATACTAGTTCTCTAGTATCTCATTGAATGCATTGAAGCAAAAACACATTTTTAGTATTAACTTATGTTGAATCAATGTAAAATTATCTATTTAAAAAAAGTAACTTGTATTATTTCCTACCCTATTATATTGAACCGAATTGTATCAAAATCATACTGAATCGAATCAAACCGAATCGATCCAATTAAAAATATATTGTTTCTGAATCGTATCGTACTGCATGAATCGAGTTACATATCGGATCGTCATTTATTGAACAGATACACACACACCTAGTAATTATCAGTGGTGGACAGTAGTGGAGTACATTTACTTGAGTACTGTACTTAAGTACATTTTTTGAGTATTTTTACTTTACTTGAGTATTTATTTTTTGGTGAACTTATGACTTTCATTCCACTACATTTCAAAGAAAAAAATTGTACTTTCGACTCCACTACATTTCTAGGAAGCTTGCCGTTACTCGTTCATTTTGGCTCAGCATAGCTTTGTAGTCTGCTATTGATTTTTTTTCTTTACTGAAATGCAATTGGCCACTAGAGATGCACGAGGTATCAATAATTCAATGCTTTTTTGGTACTACAACACTTCAAACAATTTGATTCTGTAATACTCGTTGCTTTTGATACTATAG